>NJDC01002376.1:52259-70530 GCA_002245475.1 Calephelis virginiensis
AAAAACATATTCATCAAGAAGTTTTCGCTTATAGTATGAAGGCCTTTGATTATTTGTATTATGAAACCATAATGTTGCCAACTCAAACCGTATCAGACACACACAAATACATATAGATCCCCAAATTCATACACACGGACATGCAAATACAGACACACAAACTTTACTGACCAAATAATATTTGTAATAAATTATATAATGCTTAGTACGTTGTTCCCGAAGGTGCTGATAACTTTAATATTCTTAAACACGTAACAAAACCACATCATCTATATTACATCCACTCATTACAAAGGTTTATGCCTTTGATGCCCTTTTCATCATGAGGCCTTTGTCTGTGTAGGCTGGAAAAAGATGTGAAAATGTTACCGTGGAGTATTAGACAACATTTTTCCATCACCTAAGTGGATCCTATCACCTAGCTGCTCTTCTTGAGGCCCTGTGTCTGAAGAGCCAAGGAATTGTTGGAAGTGACAGTGTTATTTTTTGTCCGGAAGGATGAAAGCAGTCTTAAAAAGCTGAGCCTCACCAAGAAGATACCATCGACAAGATACCGAGAGAACCACCGAGGGGAAGAGGACATGGGGTGGAACCCTATTTTCATTGTTGGACCAAATGCGCACCACGCCTGACTGCAAACTTCGCGATTCCATGAACGCTACGCAGCACCGCTGGTGGATGTCGTCCAGGACAAAATACGAATAACAATCCATGAAGGTATTTGTTAGAGTTAACGACTCGAGCAGGAGACAATGTTATAGATAAAGTAAAATATTATAGACTACTTAGAATTTGTCAACTAGCTATCACTCTACTTTTGTTTATCTTTACTATGCACAATTGATCCACTTATCTGTTCAATTGTGTAGATGTTGTTTACTGTAGATAGGGCTAAATTTATTTACATTTAAAAAAATGTGATTAATAATTTAAATTCTAATGAATATAAACGAAGGAATGTGTAAATACCAAAACATACATACAGCTACTTAATTAAATATTTTTTTTATAAATTTTAAAAATGTTGCACACCATAATGTGGTAAAAAATGTTAATTAATATTGTTATAACTTTTTAACACACATATAAATATTAAGCATTTAATTTCATGTTACATATTATATTATATCTTTAGCCTAAGTAAGTTAAATAAATTTTATTACAATCTAGGATCACCTTGTAAACTTCTTTATTTGTTGGTGTTTAATTACAATTATAATTATTGTGATAAAATAAATATTGTGCACTTACCAAACTAAAAATATCAATCCCAAATTCATTATACCCTGATCCTGAGTAAGAAACAATTAGTTTAATGAAAAATGTTTAAACTTTACGTTTGTTAAACTTTACATTTAGACAGCTTATTTAAGGCGAGCTTAGGTTAAATAGGTATTTAGTTACCCATAGCTACCACCACCACCAGTGCTAGGCTCATTACCAACCGGACCATTGGTGGAGTATTGTACTGCCAGTTACCCGGGTAGGTATCCACCGCTTTACATAATCCTGCCGCCATAACGACTCTATCATGTCAAGGTCTGGAGGGTATACTTTCACAATGGGCCTAACACCCCGGCCGTAGAAAAGCGTTTATACGCAATGGTTTTCTTTTACCACCAGGAAAACCGCGCGTTTGTTCGCTGATAATAAACTAATAATCATACATATTTTTAAGACCTCAATAATTAATGTTTGATCAAACAATTGCGAGAAATAAAGTATTTTGGATTACGGATGTTTTGATTCCTATTAATATCCTGCGTGATTTTTTTCGCTCGAACCATGGCAATGTAATATAAAGTATTCTATTTTCTTAAACACGGCCAAAAATTAGTTTATTAGATATAAAGGCGTCTGACGTCTCGTTATGCCAGTGATAAACTGTCGATGTAATAGCGTCTTTTTGTTTTATTTTGTAACCAAAAGGTAAGCATGCGTTTATATCTATATAATATAGTAGTTCAAGTTTTTACTCGAAATGGCAAAGAACAATAATTATAGACTACATGCGATGTGACAGATTTTTATTAAATTAGGTAATCATAAAATCAATATGCATTTTTTGTTGTATACTTACGATTCAATAAACGATTTTCATTTGTTTTAAAATGTAATATTTACCATCACAACATTATAAAGAAATTCTGAACGGCAGAGTAGTTTTAACACTGAAGAAACGTAGCCCTATTGTGCGCTAATGCTCCGCACAGCTGTAGGCATTTAATTCAAAAACAGGGCCAATTTAAACAACTGTATAATACGCTAACATGCTAGAACTGTAGGGTACCCGGCAAAGTTACTGATGACTGATACATCAATAGGCTCTAATTTTTCACACTCGCACAGAAACAACTCGACCGATCAGAATAAAAAGTAGCCGATGTTTTAAGGATGTATCTAGGTCTTCAATTACTTTTGTACAAAGTTTCATCAAATCATAAGCACTCAAACAAGAATGTTGCTTTCAGAAAAAAAAGCTTTTTAAGCACAACAATTTATTTTGAATTAATTATTACATAATGATTATTAATAATGATGTCATGTTATTATTAATTTAAAGTATGTAATATTTAATATAGGATTATTATTACTGTGCTAACAAACAGTGTTTTATGGACTTATTAAAACCATTGCGATCTAAGTCTTCAAGATTACATAAATGTATTTGCACTTATTGATTCAATTTCACCTGAATGTATCTTTTTATCACCCTTCTTCTTCATTTAAATGCTGGCGAATGGGTAGTTATTTCTGTAATTTATTACCGATTACCCAGTCATGTACAATCGCAGACTCGTCATAAAACTTTTTTTACTTACAATAAAAAGAAACAAATTTATTACAATTAGCACAGTAATTCTTAATCTAGATAGGAAGTGCATTGTTTTTTTATTATTTTGTTGTCGTTTTATTTTTTGGTTGATCAGGATTGCTTAGGAATTCTATTAGAGCGAGGTTTTGCCACCAATCACTTTGTGGGTTTAGGCTTCAGCTAACCTTGTGCCCTGGTAGGAGAGTTAGGCACAGGTACAATCAGGACACCAACGACTAGCCGAAGACACTTCCACAATCAGATGGTGGCAAGCCTATATCCAACTGGGCACATATCTAATCTATTTTTTTGATATTAAAAATAATATTGTTTTTGGTATTTTTAATACTAAATTGAAAATACACATTTTCTATATTTATTTTCTGACCTGGGGATCAAACTCGGGACTTTAAGAAGTCAAGTCCGACGCTGAATCGCTAGATCAAAGAGGCGATAAATAAAGTATATGTACCTTAAAAAACTATTAATTGGATCATGGTAAAATTAATACTGAACAACGTCGATAACATGATCTATCTTTCTATAAAAAACCCACCAAAATCGGTTGTATATTGGCCGAGTTAATCAAACATATAAAAAAATCAAAAAGAAACAGCCGAATTGACAACCTCCTCTTTTTGGGGAGTTTGTTAAAAATGAACATACAGCATAAACAAAACACAAAAACCGAGCAATTACCAATCGGCTTGATTCCTTGGCGTTGCGTAGAAATGTTGGGTCACTCAGTGCTTTCTACCGCATCTATCATGGGGAATCCTCTGAAGAGTTGTTTGGTTTGATCCAGCCACGGATTTCCACCTTCGGATAACGCGTCAGAGTTTAAAGTATCATGCCCATCATCTTGATGAGTGGCGATCGACATTTGTGGAATTAGATACCGAGGGCGGTATTTCCAAACGAATATGACTTAGTAACTTTCAAGAAAAGAGCATACTCATTCTTAAAAGATCGGTAACGCATCTGTAATACTCCTGGTGTTGTGGATGTCCGTTGGCGGCAGTGATCACTTTTTATCAGGTGACCCACTTGCTCGTTTGCCTCTTCTTGTATGAAGAAAAAACGAAAAATAACTTGATATGTAATTCCATGAAATTCAAAGCTGAAACATTATGTACAGTGGTGTTATAATAGGTGGTAACAATTCGAAGCTTAGATAATTAAGCAATTAACGGACCAATAGCAACAACGTGAGAGATAATTGCACGGTGCTAAGTGTTAATTTTTAAAGTCACGTTATATAACTCAATTACCATCGCAAAATAGCTGTTTAATCTTTTAATTACTTCATACCCATAAACACATATTGACAGTGGCACTTATAAAAATATTTGTTAAATCGTTTTTCCTATATATATAACAGGAAACAAGGAATATAACCTACGTAAAGTAGGTTATATGCCTTGTTTCCTGGCAACTCGCAAAGGCGACCTTAGGGTAAATTAGTCATTACCAACAAGACCACTAATGATAAAGTACTGTGCAGCATCTTGCTAGGGTAGGGATCTACCGTCTCATCCATTCTAGCTAGGTACCCTAATGTAATTGTTTGGCATTGTCTTATATAAATCTGGAAAATAAGTCTAAGACCGATAGACTTGCACAATCTATTCAATCAACGTCTATTATGTCCCACAATGTGAGGTGGCAAGCTTATCGCCAACCGGGCAACATGGTTTTATTGGAAATTTGGGAAAACCAAATTTTTCTCCTTGTTGCCATACCCGGGAATCGAATCCAGGACCTCATGCATGCGATTTTTTTATATTATACATTTAATTTTTATAACTTATTTATATAACAGTACATATTAATTTTAAGATAAAAAATATCAATGCGATAATGACATAGAACAATAATATAGATTTCATATTAATTATATACCTATTATTTATATGTGCCATTTACTAATAGGTTTGACGTCGGTGCCAAGCTAATTTAATACTTACTTATACCTAATATAATTATTAGTTTAAGGCTTGGCAGAAACTTCAAAAACTTCGGAGATATCGGTGTACATACATAAATAAAAGTAAGATACCGGCTGAATTGAGGAAAACCTCGTTTTTTGAACTCGGTTACAAAAGGAAGAAAACTTAATTAATGTAGACTTACAATAAATACCGAGATATTATAAGATAATAATTTTTGTGCAAGCACTATTGTGTGGAAGCTTTTGCCATCGAGCACACATTGGGATATATGGTCCATGGCTTTTGCAAATTCGTGTATGTCTAAGTAACTACGCACCTGGAATTTACGTGTATTTATGAGTCTTTACTATTATTTATTTGAACTAGCTGTTGCCGGCGGCTTTGCTTGCGTGGCAGTTAATATACAGGGTGAATTTGACACCGTGGCGAAAACTTCTGTTGTAGTTTAGATACATATCACACTTCAAAACTCCTTTTACAGTTTCTGTTAGAAACAAGTGGTAAAGTATTTAGCAGTTTTTCAGCCCGCAATGAATAGCGAACAATGTATATACATTAAGCCGCGCGTTGCGAGCTGTAAATGCCGACCGAATATGCTGATTTATTACATTGCTGTTTTTAGTAAAAGTATGTTATTTATTAGATATTAAATAAAAATCGAGTTGCGTTAGATTGAAATAATAGTGAAATCATTAAAAAAATACAAAAATGAAATGATGAAAAATTAATTGAATTACCGACACAAAATTCCAACTACAGATGCATGTCTATTATATACAGAATCCATGATTGCATTTTTTGTTACGCTGTCATTTATACGGTGTATATTTATTGGAGTTGAATTAAAAACTGTATGAATAAATTATTCATTTTTAAACATATTTATTTAATTTTAATCAATAACCCATTAATATGGACTCTCATACAAACTTTCAACCCCTGATTCACCCCCCTTAGGGGTAGAATTTCCAGAAACGCTTAAATACGTATCTATTCATTTTTAATAAGTAACCCAAAAAAAAGTTTAATGGTTCTAACTTAAAAAGTGGCGGTCTTCCATACAAACTTTCAGCTCCTATTTCACCCCCTTAGGAAAATAATTTCCAACATTCCGTCCTTAGTGAGTACCTACTCAATAAAACGACCCTACTCACCAAATTTAACGCCTGTTTTGCACAGCGATGATGAATCAGTCAGTCAGTCAGTCAGTTAATTTATAAGTAAAAAAAAAATATTTATAAGTACATATAGAAGAGAGCGTGTATATTATATAAATATATAAGTGTGTAAGTACGTACGTGCCTGTATTTGTATGTACGATGTATCTATAATAATATAATTAAAAAAGCATAAGAGCAGCAACATGTTTGTTTTAGCTAATGCGAGGGATTTTAGAATTCATACATTTGCAATAAGAAATATGACATGGGCTAGCAATAATTATTTTGTCGATTGAAGTAAATTATTATTATAATTAGTAAATTGAACAAGCAGACGGATTTCTTGTATAAAAAATTCACGCCACCTCGATACACCAAAGGTGGTAAAAATGCGTTAACAACCTGAGGCCGGGATGATAGGCCTCGAGCCAAAGTAAGTTTACCGTCTACCTTACCCTCCATATCGGAACACGTCATAAAGTTATGGCGACAGGAATAGGTAAGGCGGTGGTACCAAACCGGGTGAGTCGCTGCGAAACTACCACCACACAACAACTACAATTACCACCTAAATAAAATAGTGATTTAAAGTGTTTATCTACATTTTTTTGCAACTCTGGGAGTTGAATATAATATATGTTAAATTTTGAGTTAATATGATTACATAATAGTGGCCCCAAATATTCATAGAAATAAAAGAATCTTGTGTGATCTAATGTCTTTATTGCTGGAGGAGTTTGGGTGATATGACAGCTAGAAGTGTTGTCTTAAAATTGAGCATTATATGAAGGATTTCCGAATAGTAAGTCCCAAAGCTTAGGTACATAATGAGTTATATACTGCTATGGAATGGTATTGCCAAACATCGCGGCCGTAGAACAAAGTTCTTTTAATAAATGAATACACTTTATTATGGTCTAAAAAAATACAAAAAATTAGACACTGTTACCATTATAACATAACAGTACCTAGATGCCCCAGATTTGCTCGGTATTTTTTTTAGCAAACACTCATTCACTTCGTGTCACTTAAGAACGCCATCTGCTGGAACAACTTTATTGCTCACAAAAAATAGTATTATTATTCGCCAATAGATGTCAGGAAGAGTCATATTTTTCAGTTTAAGCACGAATAAAATGAAATGTTCTAAAAATGATTCCTAGCTAGATTGACTAATCGCCCCCGAAACCCCCTACATACTAAATTTCTTGAAAATCGTTGGAGCCGATTCCGTATATACAAGAATTGCTCATTTAAAGGTATGAGATAAGGTACACAACGACGGTCGTAACGTATCAGAGCGATCTCTGCAAGAAAACCTCAGGGTAAAGGAGACAGTTATGTATTTGAAACTATAGCTATATCTAAACTAATAGATACGCAACTCAGTAATACAATATAAAATAATAAATATTACATTAAATATACATATAATATCTATGGAAATGTCATATTTAGTTTATCAATTAAATTAATAATTAAAAGTGCATAAACTGAAAAAGAAAAAAAAGGCAGTTTTAAGGAAATTCGGATTAGCTTCAAATTATTTACTGGTAATGTAAATATTTTTTTCCTCTTTGGTCTACTAGTTCAGTTGTTGGACTTGACTTCTTGAGGTCCCGGGTTCGAATCCCGGGTCGGGCAACAAAAAGAAAATTGAGTTTTTCTAATTTTGTAATAAAAAAAAAGTTGCTCGGGATTGGATATGTGCCCGATTGGCGATAGGCTGCCACCTATCACATTGTGAGATTTAGTGTCTTCGGCTAGTTGTGGGTGAGCTGGTTGTGGCTCTGCCTACTTCTTCGGGGATACGGGTGTGAAGATAATTACATTATTTATTTACGTACCTCGACGACACGTCATCGGTCTTCGGTAGTAGATTTTTTGCAGTTTTACTGAAGTTATTTCTAAATCAGATTAGAAACGGAAGATACCTTTCATTGAAAAAAAAATGTAACGATTAGTTGAAGTATAGACAGTACCAAAGGCTAGTTAGCTATAAACCTAGATCTTTGATAATATATCAGACAACATTTGAATACTCAATCACGCCGCTAAGAAAAAAACACCAACCGTGAGAACTTCGAGCAATGGGCCCACGCCGGCACAACTCGCTTTGTTTTATTATCTCCTAATAGTAAATACACTCACGTACCAACTGGAGTACCTTCATCAATGTTTGTTTTATTACTTAGATCCTATTTAGGGATAAGAAACTATAAGTTATCGATACACTAGTATCGAGTTGAGACATGAAAAAAATTTTGCTAAAACGTCGACATTTTTAAGTTATAAGTTTTTTTGATTAACAAGCATTTTTAATAATATACTAGCGGCCCAGTACGTGCTTCGCTACGTATATGGCCGCGTGAAAGATATAACACAACAAAACGAAAAAAAAACAACTAAAAATGTTTCAATATGACAGCACAATCCCCTTCTAAAAAAGTTTCAATTTGACTGAAAAATGCCCATAGCCAAAATGATCCGCCATTTATTGAATTCATTTGTTACAAAAAATATGATAAATAATGAACCGCTGGACCGATTTTATTCTTACTTCACAAAAACCATGTACTAAATAGTCCGAACAAAGCCTAAACATTTGGTTTGAATAGGTGAGCCCATTCTTGAGTTATAAAATTACAACGAAAAGTGGCATTGATTTTTATTTATATGGATAAACTAAAATAATGTTTTTGAAAACTTTAACAGTTATGTTTTTATTTATCACATGATAATCTTTTAGAAATTATTCTATGACCCATCTTTGTTTTGCTCAAATATACTAACAAATGAGTATAATATGATATGAGCAATATACTTAATTTACAGTTTGCAGTAAACGGCGGTTTTATCATCAATCAATAGAACTCTACTACACAACATTTTTATTTACGATTTTTTCAAAAATTATCATGTAATAACATACTCACTGGCACAGCACTAAACCATTATATTTTCTTCAAATGAAGGCACGCTACTACACACTTATTAGACTGATTTTGATAATAATCAGTATAACTTTGACACATAAATTTATCATTTGTATCATACAATTTATAAAAGAAATTACGCAAAACAAGGAAACTACCAAAAAGACAAGATTTTAAATTATAAACAAATTACCTTCGTGCCCATATCCCAGAAAAGCTAGGCAGGGGCACAACCAGGGCACCCAAGGCAATGTAAGCCTGTCGTCAACCAGGCCAAATCCAATCCCGGCAACATAATTTTTATTATAATATTTAAAATACACATTTTTCTATTTTTTTTTCTAATAACTGACCTAGGGATCGAATCCGGGGGACCTCAACAAAACATGTCTGACGCCGAAACGCTAGACCACAGAGGCGATTCAAAATTATAGGTGCGATGTAATTCCATTGACTATAGTCTATTGCAATTTTTAAATTCGTTAAATTTATATTACAATGTTAAGACATCAAACAAAATCGATTATCTTCATTATCGATTATGTTATTTTGAGTAATGTTATCGATATTGTTTTCCTCCTAAATATAGAGCAAATCTTTACGAGCGTGCAAGAATCTATCGCGAACGTCGGGAGCGTGGGAGCTGCTTTATGCAAATCAGGTCATTGGTACCCTATACCTGTTCGCGCGAAAACTACAGGCTGTTTCGATTATTGTGTATCTATTAACGGCTTATACATATATCTTATAAACCTTCTTATTATATCTTTTTATTAAGCGTATTTCATGATAATGGAAGGCGAACAACCAGACGGATTTCTTGGTGGTAAGAAATTCACGCCGCCTAGAGAAACCAAAGGTGGTAATGGTGCGTTGCCAAACTGAGGCCGGAACGTCAGGCCTCGAGCATAAGTAAGTTTACCGGCTACCTTCCTCTCCAAATCGGAACACGTCAACGGCAAACATTGGACGTTATGGCGGCAGGAATAGGTAGGGAGGTGGTACCAATCCGGGCGAAACCCTACCACCTAATAGGATGTCACGGCATTGGTGTCGGTAATCCTATACTCGCCTTTTACAAGCTGCCTGGCAGGAAGGTAGATGGTCTATTCTGAAAAAGAGCCCGGACTGACACGCGGAAAAGTATTATTATAAAAGTTGAACAGAATATAGGGTGTGTGGACTTGTTCATATGTTTGCATTAATTATACATTTGTATATCTAAACTTTCTTATTTTATTAACTACTGCATAATTTATTACAAAATTGGGATTACGAAACATTGTAAGTAGTAGATGTAAGTCATCTAGCCTTCTTCTTTATAAAATTTTCCTAACCAATTTGTCTAGACACTGTTTTGTGCCTACCGTTTTTTTATAATCCAGTCGGTATAAAAAAAGGATCATAAATTATAATTCTTCTTCTTTTTTCATTAGCTACATTGTGAGATTTTAATTCCTAGGCAAAAGATAAAATGTTGTAATTCCTGTCTAATGTTTATTAAATTGACCTACGAAATCATTTTATATTATATTGATTTCAAAATTGTGACAATTTTTAAATAAAAATTAATAAATTTCTTTGTTTATCTGAATTAAAAATAAACATATAAATTACAACAAAGACACAACATAAACTCTTAAGAATTTTTCTGTCTACGTCGATAAAGTCTTACAGATTTTATTAAAAAATCACTTTACACGTATTTTTCACCTATTCAGGTTAAAAAGGAAATAAGTAGACGGAGTTTTGTCGTCATGGAGAGAAAAGATGGTCGAAGTTTTTTCATACTTATTGAATTTCGTGTTTATATTGAGTGAAATTGGTCAATTTTGGTGGTATTTTGTACAATTTTGTTCAGTGAAAGTGCACAAATGAAATAATCATGAAGAAATTAGCCTATTGTATTTCCTCTTTGCCGCCAAATATCATTTATGAGCTTGAGCAATGAAGCCACCGCTTTATCCAAGACCCTGAGATGACTTATTGTTGACTTATGACTAATTATAATTGAATTCCGATTTCAGTGAATTTGATACAAATTGATGCAATACTAACGGCACTAATGGCACAATCCTAACGTGAATGCCAAAACCTAAAGAAATAAGAAAGGAAATAGACGGAGGCACTCAACATTGGAGAATCAACCTGTATATAATATCGAGATAAATCCAAGCTCAAAGCATAAGTACAGGAGATGCCTCCGATATACAAGACTCCCGCAACCAGTATTACTATACCATTCGATTACCATACTCCAAGGAATAAGGACTTCTCATCAGGTCATAAACAATGTCTCTACCATGGCTTTTATTTTTTATGTGAGTTTTTTTTATATTGAATATTTAAATTAACGCTCAAAGCTTATGCCAGTAAAATAGAGGCTTCGCAACTCAAAAATGTTTTAAGTTTCTATGATTTTATTGGAAAACTTTCGTTGCCACCTGTATTTTCGTACTATTAGAAAAACATATTAAGCCTTTACATTAAATTAAAAAAAGTAGAAATCTATATTTATCATGGGGATTCCATTTCGCGTGGTAATCGCGGATAGACAAATTTTGTTAAATCTTTTTTTTTGTGTGTGATAAATGTCAGGAGAAGGTTCATAAGAAGAGTAAAACCGGGAAAATGCAGTGAAAATAAGAAAAACAATACTTTATTTTTTCGTGGACATCTGTCAAGCGATTCGAAGTTCGCCGGGTCGGCTAGTACAAAGTAAATTGAACTTAAACCAGAGGCTTTGACTTGACACTGACGAACTCCATTCGATTGACAGGATCACATACATTTTTTAATTATTTTAACCGGAACACATATCGAATGATAAGTACTGACGTTGGAGTGACAGGAAAAGCTTTTATTCCACCTAAAACATTGGATATTCCTAAATATTCAAATATTTGCACACCAAAATATGTTGGTAGAATATGTTGACATACTTTAATATTTTTGTAACATCTCATTTACACACATATTCCGCAAATAAATAATTTTCTTTTCTTTTCTTTTTTCTAATAGTTTCGCGACTTAATCGTAGAAATTACAAACACACTAAAACTTTCGTGCCTAAAATACTAGCACGGGCAGTAGTATAATATATTACCACATAATTTTTTGATGCGTCAAATATGTGAATGAAACCTGTATTTTGATTTTTTTGGAGTGGTTCGGTTTTTTTTTTGTGTGTTGAAGTAAAAACTTCTTTAGATGCGTTGCGCACTTTTAATTTTGCGCGCGTTTGGAATGGGTAAAAACTTCTAAACTCGCGTCAGGACACGTGACCCTGATCGAAAATTCGTAAGATGGCGCTGGGCGCTTGCTCAAACATTCGTGTGGTCATGTTTTTGTACGATAGCGCAATAAATGAATATTGTATTCTACCACATAAATTACCGTACTTTCATATTGACAATTAAAGCAATTCGTGTAAAATTATTCCCTAATAATTACAAAATATCAAAAATGCACAACGTTAATATTTATGTTTTCACTTCTGCCGGCACTCCCAGAGTCCAACCTGTCGTTTGTTTTTTGGAGCGCTTTAATTTTAATGGTAGTTAAGTGTATGAATTTAAGCAATGTGAAGTTAAAAATTATCATAGTGTGAATGAATGATTAAAGCAACTTACCTACTTATTTAATTTCAAATCTAATACATAAGTATATCCGACTAAATAGTTTTCCATTTGTCAGTTTTTAAGTTAGATTTGGTGTACAAAAATATGTCTTTAAAAGATTTTTCAGAGTATTTATTATAAATGTTAGTGTAACCTTAAAATGTATTTTTTTTGTTCGCGTTCAAACTATCATACTTAACTTTTGATGATTAGCTATAGACCGTTGGCAACATGGATGCTATTTAAACCATTCCACTCTCCCTAAAAAGGTAGTTGACCCTGCAAGTTACCTATGGTTCCATTTCATGGACATTGACTTCGGCTCGCCCAGGTGCTAAGCCAATGATTTTGCTACATAAGGCGTTTCTTCTTCCTCTATGTGCTTCCTAAGAGTCTACTTACTTGTACATAAGTATTTATAATTTGTGAGTCTACTCGAGCATAGTGTATAAAAACTGCCTATAAAATGTATATAAAACTTTTTTGTTGGCTACAGGCTATACTATAAACAAAAAACAGAAATATTTTGCGGTTATTTTGCTCTTTCTCAAAGGAATAAGGTAGCGCTTTTATAAAAGCTCGTATCGAAAGCTTCTGAGTCGCTTGTGGATAACTTTGTAGTTTCCCAAAATTGTTTTCTGTTTAAAATATGCGCTTAAATTTTTAACCGAGTTTGCAAAAGAAAGAGGTTTTCAGTAATTCAGTTGTATGTATTTTGTTTTGTAGGTTCGTTACGCGATTGCTTGGTCAATAGCCAACCGATTTTAATGATTCTTTTTTAAAAAGTCATGATTTCGTGGTGATCTTATATTAGTTTTATCATGATCTGATCTAGTGGTTTATGAGTAATACATGATAGTGCATAATTTTTGTCACTTAATTGGATGACTTTATCAATGATAATATAAAAAAAAACAATATTTTAAGATGAGTGAAAATCTATGCATCCGTAAGTGTAACTTGAAAACTTCTAGTAGGATGTTGATAAAATTTATGTCGGACCATTTCGGAAACATTTGCTATCTTTCGAAAAAATAACCATCAAACCACAGGTACCGAACACAATAGTTGGAGTATATTTTTGCAGTTTTACAGTATGTATAGACGACTATTAGTTACGCGTGCTAGCCTCTGATTTCAGAAATCAGCTCGTCAATTTTGTATACCGGTATATAAAAAAGTACACCAAAGAATTAAATAAGTCATAACTGTAGTTATAATCAATAGTTTCTTCAATCTAATCGCTAATGCGAATAATAATATAACTCAATGTAATGGTGTTATCAAAAGAGATGTACCCAGCATGGATGTAAGAGTTTTAGTCATCGACGTAAAGCTGGAACAAGTGGATAAAATTTTATATCTTGGTCGTTCTTTTAACAGAGGTGAAAGGTACACCATTGATGTAAAAAGGAAACTGTGTAAAGGGAATAGCGTGAATGGAGCGTTGAGTAAGCTATTTCAAAACGAGGTTTCGAATCAGGGTGCTAAACATGCTTTGTATCATTCTGTACTTATCACAACGTAACTTTATGGAAGCGAGAGTTGGGTGTATCAGAAATGCTATAAAAGTAGGAAACTAGTAACGAACGAACGAACTAAGTATGAGTGCTACAAAAAATGTATGGTGTTACGCTCGCTGACCGCTTTCGCAACAGTGAGAAAAGAATGGAATTTAAAAAAAGGAGTGGTGAGAATGATGTGGAAAAAATCACAAAACCGATATATAATGAAAATATATTCCCGGGAATACCTAGGCTGACATTCCATGATCAATTCAGTTTCATTTGAGAGTATACTGAAGAATCACAGAAACCAGCGCAATTGTATGAAAAATTAATAAATGTTGATGATGCTAGTCTTCAGCAGATCTGCAACGTTCGTGACATTTGACACTTGATAACCTTTGTCTACCCATTAAGGTCTGAAGATATGTGTGTGTCTAAGTAATTCAATCCAAAAAAACATACATTTTAAAATGCTAACTACTTACTACATAAAAAAATTGTCACTATTTCCAGAAAGTAGGGTGGTTAATGATTAAGAGTACATGTTACTTTATAATTTGTGATTAAGATATGATAATCAGTTATTTGTCAATTAAATAGATCCGACTTGTCACATTCGACGTTTTCTTGAAAGAAATTTCAATGTAATCAAATTGATTTTGGAAGCTATAAATATTTTACTAGCGTTTTTGGTTTTCAATTTTTTTTAGTCTTATATTGCTTATCATGCCTCGGTTTTACGCATTCGAACATTGATATTTTAACGTCGAGAAAAGCAATGCATCAATAACTTTTTCCACGTATAACATCATCATTGCTACTTTGTTATTTTATAGTCTTTACTAAATAAGTAAAAAGCTAAATATTTCTACAAAAAAAATATAAATGCAATAAATTAGTTTGGGTTGGCATTATTTTATTATTGCACAGTGCCATTAGCGTAATAAATATGGAGTTTCGCTTGCTGAAGTAAAGTCTAAAAATTGTAGACAAAAATCGTAAAACTTTAAAAACTTATCGTAAGGAGGGGAAGTAGCAGTTACGGTTGTATTTATTTTTAACAACCAATTGAAAACAGTGCTGTTAAAAGTTTAACTTGTCTCTATGTTTGTCTCTCTGTCACATCAAAACTTGAAAACTAGAAGACCGATTTCGATGCAGTTTTTCTGTTTAAAAGCTTTTGTCGACATTTTTAATTTTATGATTATCAAAATCAATTTCAGATTCGCGAAACTAGCTTTAGCCATCGATAAGTTTCCGCTACCTGATCTACCACCTGGAGAAGCACCCGAACCAATCTTGACGTTCATGGAAAGGATGTACAAACCGCCTTCTGCCAAACTCGGGCAAACCACGGATGACAACCTGGCTGCTGGGGAACCTCTACTCCTGACTCCATATATTGAAGATAATAAGCTAGAAGAGGCACGACGAGCTGCACTAGTTGATCCCTTGTATATTCTTCCCGGGATGGAGAGCTACGCTGGATATTTGACGGTAAGTTTCTAAACGCTATCATCACTTCAGTCTCAACCCATGTCTTCTATATTTTCTACTGTAGTACATTTATGTAAAATATTCCAAAAAACCTATTAAGATAAGTGGCTGTGACTTTTCAGAATTATTTAGATTTTTTTCTATTGGTTGATTAGTCCCTTTGTTACCGCATCATGGAAAACTACTAAATAAATTTGTTCGAGTTTTCATTATCTGAAGGACAAGTAAAAGAATAAAAATATTTCTTAAACAAGTTACGCAAATTGAATTTAACTCCAAAGTCAGCAAATGTTAAGTGTTAGAGGTGGTTAGTAGACGGTTTTAATACATAGAAATATTTTTATAGCTACCAGAACAAATTTAATTAACACCCATTCACTTCATCACACGGATATCTGTTCTAGCTGGAAATCGAACCCGGATCTCGCGGTTTGTTGCCCAATTCAGGTAAATCTTGTAATTAACATTTCCTTTATTTTTCTCCAGGTAAATAAGGAATATAATGCAAATCTTTGGTTCTGGTACTTCCCGGTTTCAAAGCAGCCGGTAAATGAAACTCCATGGATCCTGTGGCTTCAAGGAGGTCCAGGTGTCTCCTCCCTCTACGGACTCTTCACTGAGATCGGACCTTTTGTTGTTTCTGATAGTCAGAACTTGGAAGGTAATGTCGATGTAATAAATGTAATTAATGTTCTGCTGATATTTTTTTCAAAATTAATAATATTGATCTTATTGAAAAATAAACACTTCAATAATGAAAAATAAAACAATTTAATAATGTGTGTTAGTCAATTATACAAATACATATAAATTTTTTATTACAGACAAAGTAATAAATTTTATTAACTCCCTGGCTTAAAAAGACGGAGATCTGTGTTCATCAGACAAGTACCAGTAATTATCAGGAGCTGAATCCGTGCCTAGTGGATGATTGGTTACGCCTAGGTGTGAAATTTAACCACTTTCACAATAAAAATAAAAAAAACCAGCCACTTGTTTGTACTAATTAATAATTTTATGCTTTTGCAGAAATAATGTATTCCTGGGGTAGAAATCACTCGTTACTGTTCATCGACAATCCCGTGGGTACAGGCTTTAGCTTCACTGATGATGATCGGGGCTATGCTACTAATCAAACCACGGTGAGCATTCTTCATTAAACCTCCTTGCGTTAAAAAATTGCCAAGTTAAACTTGTTAAGATTACCATTTATCGTAAAACAAATACTCTGGTAAAACCTGGATAGCAAACCTATACAGTAAAGCTGGATATTATCGGACTTGACTTACGGACACTTTTTACAGTTGCGACAAATAATGTGAACATGCAGTCCGCGGACGTATTACTCTGTCAAAAACATTCAACGCGTCAGATATCTTTCGGACGTCTGAACGCTGAAGCTGGAAAGACATTTTAGGACGCGCGTTATAGCAGCGACTGATATTTGCATGAATGTAGCGTCTGCAGACGTTCTCGAAACATAAACATCGAGCGCGCCAGATATCTTTCGGTCGTCCGAATACTCAAGAACACGTCCGCGATTAACGTCCGATAGTTTACAAGGCTCAGGGTACTTTTACCAGCTCGATACCTGTAAGTACCGGCAGTTAACCGCGTCCGTCAGCCGCGTTCGATAGTACGTTGTTACCTTAAGCCTTTTTAAAATTTTAACTGTCGCATTAATAGATGTAAAACCTATTTAGTAAAACTGTACTATGACAGTTACAATAAAATCTCCTCAACAACACCTTCGTGGATAAAAGATGGTCGTAATTTTTTCATAATTATTGAATTTAGTGTTTATATTGAGTGAAATTGGTTAATTTAGGTGGAAATTAGTTTAATTTTGTTCAGTGAAAGTGCACAAATGAAATAATTATGAAGAAATTAGTGTATCGTGAATTTCCTCGGTGCCGCCAAATCTCCCAAAGTGAGCTTGTGTAAAGTGACCACCGCTTTACTCAAGACCCTAACGTGACTTTGTAAATAGTGACTAATGACTGTATAAGAATTAGTTGATACGGAAGACATGTGACTGAAGACTGTATAAGAATTAATTAATACGGAAGACGTGGCAGCATGGCCTAAAGGTCTTAGCCGGCCCCAGAAAGGGGCAAATTTACCTAAAAAAACAAAATCTAGTAGGGAAAACCTTCATGGTCATTGCGGTTATAATAAAACCTCCTCCGCGCTACCTTTGTGGTAAATCCATCAATAATAAAACCTACTTGGTAAAATCTTCAATGTAATGAGTTTTAATAAATCCTCCGCGGCAAATCCTTTGTGGTAAAACCATCAATAATAAAACTTCTTTGGTAAAACCTTCATAGTAATGGGTTTTAATAAAACCTCCTCGACAAATCCTTTGTGGTAAAACCATCAATAATAAAACCTACTTGGTAAAACCTTCATGGTAAGACCATAAATTATAAAACCTTCTTAGTGAAACCTTTATGGCAATGGCGGTTACATTAAATTCTCCTCAGCAATACCTTCATGGGAAAACCATAAATAAAAAAAACTAACTTGGCAAAACCTTTATGGTAATGGGTTTTAATAAATCGTCCTCGGCAAATACTTTGTGGTAAAACCATTAATTATAAAACCTATTTGGTAAAACCTTTATGGTAAAACCATAAATTATAAAACCTTTTCAGTAAATCCTTCATAGTTATGGCGATTATATTAAAACCTCCTTAGTGATACCTTTGTGGTAAACCCGTCAATAATAAAACCTATTTGGTAAAGCCTCCATGGTAATAGGTTTAATAAAACCTCCTCGG
>NJDC01002376.1:70760-84809 GCA_002245475.1 Calephelis virginiensis
TGTCTGTCTAATTTTTTTTTGGCTTGAAAGTATACTCGTGCATGTCAGATTAAAGTACGGCGAGCTTATTGCATGCCAATAAGTCCATGTTTGAATTTTCTGATGATTTGAGCAAGACGTACGGGAGTAGGAGTTTTAGAAACTTTCAAAAACCAAGTTATATGACGTGTTAATTGTCCATTACAGCAATCTGTCTGATTGACATCTTTCTGTCATCGGAGACACATTAGGCATATATATTACTAATATCTGATGAGTTCAGCTATGATCAAGTGACTGAAATTGCTATTTTAGCTTCTAGACACTTAATGCACCGCTAAAAAGAAAAAACCTTACGTGACCTTTTTTACTCTCCACTATTTAATAGACAAAGTGCAATGGGTCCCAGTAACGCTGGAGTTACTACACATTTCGCATAGCGGGCTCCCCTACTATAAATGGATCGACTTGGCCATCGCATGATTAGATTGGTTTAGTATATAATGCTATTGGTTAAGAATCCAATTTTAAATCTTGTTTACTAAAACACGTGTTCAACGAGTGTTTAACATTTTTTTTGATAAGTCTATGTGTGTCTACAGGCAGAGTATTTTTTACAATTGAGTAAGTTTAAATAAACATATGTTTTCAGATTGGTGAAAACTTATACACAGCTTTACAACAATTCCTAATTCTGTTCCCGGAACTGCGCAAAGCTCCTTTGACTATTGCAGGAGAGTCATATGCCGGGAAACACATCCCATCGCTCGGGGTTCAAATCCTGTGGAACAAACAACAAGATGAGCCAATCAATCTTCAGGTAATCATCTACATAGGGTAAACTAGTTAAATACACCCTACTTTTTATTTTGTTAAATTAAACACATTTAAAATCTATTTATATTTATCAATTAGCTATATTTTTTTTTATTGAAACTACTTAATGAGCTTCTTATTATTCTATATTTTAGTTAATAACACTAACCCACATTACCGCCGCAATATAATCTTCTTTCGTTGCTCATGACAAATTCTAAGACCATGCTTCCGTACTCCATGCAATTGCGAAAGACTATCTGTCTTTTGCTCATTCAAGGTGAAACCGCTAAACAGATTTTGATGAAATTTGATACAGCTGAATATAGGCTACTTTTTTTAAAAAACATTTAAGGAATGATTTAGAAACTTTATACGAAAATCGTAACGATTCTAAGCTAACGAAGTCACTGGCAAACAGCTTATCTTTAATTAGTCAGTTCTGATAAATTCGATCTTTAAGATTAAAAAAAATCTTACTTTACATTACATTTGTAAAAAAGCATTTATGCTCATAAGTTCAACTTAAGCGCGTTTTAAATCCGGCGTTCATTAGTTTAAACCAGCCTTTCCCAAAGTGGGCGATAACGCCCCCTTGTGGGCGCTGGAAGCCTAGAGGGGGGCGGTATAAATCTTGAAAAAAATGTTTTTTTTTAACTAGGCGCAACAAATATGTTATTGAGGTTATTGACAAGAAAAAAACGAGGGGGGGGGCGCTACAAAACAACTGATTTTCAAAGTGGGCGTTACATGAAATAAGTTTGGGAACCTCTGGTTTAAACCAAACCTCAGTTGCACTATCCCGGGTTATAAATAATTTATACACAATACAATGTTTGTACTTAGATTTAGCATCTAATGTAGAGCTAACACTCTATATTAGATAATAACTCAAAGTTAAATAAGAATATAAGCCGAATTGTTTAAAAATATCTGAGCTAACCGCTCGAGTCAACGATGACCAGAGACATTTTTTTAATTACATCAGTAACAGCTGAGATTTAAGGCCTTTCTATAGGGAAAGCTGAGTCTTCACGATATTTTTCATCTACTTAACGAAAGGATTGCAAAACTTGTGGTAACTTGCTTCCTGAATTACTTTTACAGGGTATTGCAATCGGAAATGGTTTCATTGATCCACTAACACTACAAAAATACAGCTACTTCGTACGCGAGGCAGGATTAGTGGATGATAAAGTAGCAAACACAATACTTCAGTTAGAAACAGCAGTAACTCAATTCATCAATGAGGGTGAAATGATTAAGGCATATGCGGTAAGAAATTTCTTCACGTTTTTAATGGGAATCCGAAGTATGAAAAAATCCTCTAGTATTATTTTCCAAAATAGCTACATGCAGTCAATGTTACCAATATATTGCTCAGATTATTTACAACTATTATTATCAACTTCTTTTTATGTCTATGTTCGAAACGTAAAAGCTCAATTACCATCTCAATGCAAATCGTGATAATTATAATAATTGTCACCTTTTCACGGGTCTGCTGGTACAATCTCTTTTAATGAAGATAGGCTTGCCCATTGCACTGTAATTTTATTTACTTACTTATCTTCACGCCAAATCTTTTACGCGGTAGGCAGAGTCAATAGTCACAATCCTTGCAGACCTGCCAACTGTAATTTTTAGATGTATATAAATGTTTTGTTATAATGTTACCTACGTTTAAAATATATTTCGTTCGTATATACAACCAAATTCTTATAATCTTAAATCACTTCCAATAAAAAGATTTCAAAGGAAGGTATTTGATTTATTGTTAGAGATTATAGTGTCAAGGATTTTATTGTAGAAAAGAATTTACAGTAAAAAAATATAATGGGATCATTATTCTAGACCTAGTTTTGGTGGTATATCATTCATGTATCCTACAGATACAAAACTTTCTCTTATTTTTCAGTATTATAACTATTTATTAGATACTTTCCTCAAAGAGTCAAAACTAAATAACCTTTACAACTACCTACAAGATGATATCAGTCTTGATGGAGCGTACTTGAGTTATATACAAAGGGAGGATGTGAGACGAGCCCTTCATGTAGGAAATACCAACTTTACCACAATTGGAGTCGTATACAGAAAACTGGTGCCGGATTTCATGGGAAGCAGCAAAAGTATGTTGGACGAGCTTTTAGATAATTACAAAGTCCTGCTTTACAAGTAAGTATCTTCAGGAAGTTAAAATACGTTAATTTGCAGCTTCAAATTCCTTACCAAATATGTATGTTCTGCCAAAGAAAAGAAATTACAGAAAACTGGATTTTATATTTTGACACCCAAATGTGAGGAGCAATGGAGGTAACTAGTTGAATAAAGGTATCGATAGATTTGTTTAGTACAAATATACTGAATATATACCTAAAGGCACAGATCCGATTTTTACCACCTTTAACTTTTGAATCAATTTTAAAAGGGATTTTTTTTAATTTGAAAAATTGATTTTAGTACCATCAAGTTTATATCTGGTGATAATTAACTCTACTTAATTTATGAGTACAAGTAGTTACTATGTATACAAAGAGCTTGGGAGTATGTCATTTGAGATATATAAGACAAAGAAGTTATTTATAGTACATAACACTTGAATTTAAAGTTGAAAAATACTTGGTGTGGAGTTTTTCAACAAAACTGAATATGTCGAATAGGTAGAGAACAAGGAAATAAAGCGAACAAATTTTATTCAAACCTTAGCATAAACTTGGTAATTTGTTTACATAAGTATCTAATAGAACATATATCATTATTTCAGTGGTCATCTGGATATTATCGTCGCCTACCATCCATCAGTGAATACATATGATTCCCTATCTTTCTCTGCAACAAAAGAGTTCGAAAATGCCAAGCGACAAGCGTGGTATCACGATGGAAACTTATCTGGGTAAATGTTTCTAAATACTACAATAACTTAGCATTATTTCTAACGAAATAGAAATAACAACAAGGACATGCTGACATGGTAAATAATGTACAGAGCGATTTTAAAACTTAACCAAGTGGGCGCATGACAATGGAATTATTCTTAACATTGGCAAAACAAAGTGTATGCATATATATTCACCATATAATAAAAAATCAAAAAGTTTTGTTGTCTCCAGTTACAATAATAGGACATAATTATTCATGTCTTTATAACAACAAAAATAATTGTATATGTAATACATTGGAGGTAGTAGCCAATTTTAAATATTTAGGATTACAGATTGATAACAATATGAATTGGAAAATGCACATAAATCAAGTTTGTAATACATTAAGATCAATTTTAGGCAAATTTTTTTACCTACATAAAATTATTAATAAACGCACTCTGTACATTGTTTATAATATTTTTTGCTGAGTCCTTACTAAATTATGGATTGAAATGTTATGGCCTTACCTTTAAGACATACTTAGATCAAATAAAGCAGCTACAAACTAGGATAATTAAGTATTTAGTAGATAGAAAAACAAAAGAAAAATGTAAACATGTTTATGACAGATTATTCTCAATTTCTAAAATTCTTCCTGTTCACTGTAAAGTTGAATATTTAAACATAATAGAAAACTATTACAACGAAGACCACAAGATACAAAAAATATAAAACTAGAATCTCTAAAAACAAAAGATTGGTTGAACACACTGCCAAAAATTATTATGGACAAATAACAATCGAGTATATAACTCCCAAATTATGTAATAAATATCACTTTCTCCTCGAGGACAATAAATAAAAGATAGACTACTTAAAAGTAAAAATGAAAAACATATTCCTAAAAAAATTAAGAAATCATGTAAGCTGCACGATATAATATAACATATAAGCAAATAAATTTAAAACAGAGACTGTAGTTAATATAATTTGTAATTGTAAGCAGACCACTATGTAAGCAAATTTAATAATAATAATAGAATATATCTAAGCGCATCGCCAACAAACTGCTTCACAGTTTGGCGAAACTTGTGTAATTTAGATGTAAGTTTTTTTTCAGAAGAAAATAAATAAAAAAATAATTAAAAAAATTATAGTCTGTTCCAAATGCACAGCAAAAAATATCACTGGCCCCAAGTATTACGTTACTGCCGATCGAAACCAAAAAGCGTTTGATGGTAAAAGGTGGGGTGAGTGTCGAGTTTATCCAGAGGTTTCAAAACTGCTTACATGGCGTTAAGGTTCTGGAGACAGGACAGGCCCTCGTTCCATTTTTAGTTGTGATTAGTTAGCTAACATTATGGTAATATTAAAATTATTGTTAGCTGGCAAGTCGTGTTTCTAAACTGTTTTTCTAATTTTATGTTTACAAGTTCACTAGTTATCGAGATAATATGTTTTTTCGCAGATGTTTATCATATGATATGTATTATAGGAATAAAAAAGTACACTTATAAGAAAATTTCAAAATGAGTGCAGGGCAAACCTTAAACAGTTATTTAAAAAAAATACTTCTTAAATTTAAAGCGTTTCAAGAAAATATGATAATGCCTTGTTTTGCACTCAATGATCAATGGCCGTTTTTCTATTTCGTTTAAAACAGACTATTAAAGTGGTACACTTACTAGGTACAGCGAGATTGAAACTGGAGTCGGTTTTTAGCACATAATACACTAAAACTATGCTCGCCTTTTACGTTACGAGTTGCAATGTACGGAGACAAATGGGCTATTCTACACATTAAGAAGAGGTAGGCAGAGGCACAACCATGACACCCACAACCAGACCAAGACACCAAGTCCCATATAGTGATAGGTGGCAAGTCTTTCGCCAACCGCTCACATATCCCATCCCGAGCAACATTTTTCTGACAGAAAATTTTAAAATCACATTTTCCTTTAGTTACCTAACCCGACAAAAGAACTCGGGACCCCATGAAGCCAAGTCCAACACCTGGACCGCTAGTACCCAGAGGTGACATTTACATTTTAATCATATCATATAAGTATATTTTAATTTAATCTTCATTATATTTTAAATCAAACATTGCAGTTACTTCAAAACAGCAGGAAACTTGACTGAAGTAATGATTCGAGGTGCTGGTCACATGGTCCCGGCAGACAAACCACCTGCAGCACTGGGACTCATCTCTGCCTTCGCCCGCGGAATATCCCTCGAAAATGACACCGGTACCCTTGTGAACGTTGACAAAAACTCATTGCGAACACGTCTTCTACCTTCCAATTAAAAAAACAATACTTTTCGCTTACTCTGCATATCAATTATTGTTAATTTAAGTAAAATAGAGTTAAATATAAAAATTTTAGAAAAATATGGTTTCGTTTCTCATTTTTGAGTGTCCGTCTGTTATTATTAACATAGTGTTTGCCGTGTATCTTCACATTCCACCCACGGATTCCAGTCACAGTCACAGCAACGTCTAGTTCTTAGGATCTGGAATTCGTCAACTTGTTTTCCAGTTAATATGTACCTACCTACAGAAAAAGTGTTAGTCTAAGATACGAAGTTAGGTCGACCTACACCGAGCTGATAATAGGATGAAACCAGTTTTATATCAAATTTAGTATATCAGAAAATATATTAAAAATCGGTTGCCTAAAAAAATCCTGGGCATTTTTTTTTAAAGTTTTTTATTCATTAATTGATGCAATATTAAAATGTTAACCCGTCTTAAAGTAGATATAAGACGAAGTTGGAGAAATTGGATTCCCTGTTATTTATCTGGATTGCTAAGTATAAACAGATTATTGTTCACGGGATCGGATGATAAAAAAAAATATCAACATATGTGGAGTTTTATCACAATTTTTTAATTTTTTTTACAATTTATGTTGATATATAGCGTTGCCCGAAAAAAATTGGAAATACGAAAAACATTTTTTAAATAATTAAAAATATTCTGTACAGGATTTGTATAGGCAACCCACTTGTAATATGATCGCTAATATACTTACTTGACTATAAAATATGTTTCATTCAATTATTAGCTCGGTGTAAGTCGATGTATTTGTATGTTATATTGTTTGATTTTGTTCGGATCTTCGATTGTAATGATTAAGGTATTGCTAAAGCAGACGTTTTTACCACTTTGCCGAACCGTGTGGGTGAACAGAGAGTCTGAGATAGCATTAATTATATGGTCGGGATTTTCTACAATAGCAATACCAATGGCTGTCTCATGTGCGTCCGTGCATGCATGATTGCGTGCATGCTTGGGTGCGTGAGTGATAAGTTTGTAGATCTACATTGCGTATTTACGTACCACGGGCAACCATTGGTACTAGAATCTATTCCTTATGACTTGTAACAATGGGTGATAACACACCTGTAGTAAAAGTTATCCCACGATACTTAGGTACCCATTTTACAAATTTTCTAAACGGTTAACTGTGAGTTGAAATTATATATTGGTATTTCGATGGTTTTCTGCATAATTTAAAAGTTCAGTTGGAACCGGTAGGTGCAACTGCTGTCGGTATATCATCTACACCATAATATTAAACGGGAAAGATTTTATTGTTTGTATCAAATAAGTTTCGAAACTACATTAGAAACAGAAATTATCGCTGATGAACATAGGCTACGCTATATAATAGAATTTTGTCGAGAATGATTTCTAAAACAGTATTTTTATTTGTAGTTTCAAAGCCCTGATGATGTTGTAAAAAGTGAAATCGGTTGGCTGAAGAGTAGCGTAAAGTGTTGAATAAAGTGTATAGTGGATGAGTACAAGTGTTTTAAGACGAAAAAGTGTGTATACAATGGAATTCCACCAAGGGCCGACGATAGCAAGTATAGATTCTATTTCTAAATAAGCTTCTTTTTCAATTATTCTACCTTACATTTTGAAAATTCCCAGTCTATTACTGCGTCTCACCAAAACGTTTGGTTTTTAACCTTAGGTAAAGAACATCGTTGCAGTTGTTTTTCGGTATGGTTTCTACTAAGTATATGCCATTTCCTGAACCAGTCACCCAGGAGTTCTGCACTCTTTCCGAGTACCTAGTTGTTTTTTTATGATATTAGAAGGCAAACAAGCAGACGGATTTCCTGATGGTAAGAAATTCCCGCCGCCTAGAGACACCAATGGTGGTAATGGTGCGTTGCCAACCTGAGGCCGGGATGTTAGGCCTCGAACAAAAGTAAGTTTACCGGCTACCTTACCCTCCGAACCGGAACACGTCATGACGTTATGGTGGCACTGTTACTGCCGGTAAGGCGGTGGTACCAATACGAGTGAGTCGCTGCGCAACTCTACCACCCTTTTTTCTTCTTCTTCTTTTATAAATAATATGGCTTTCAGTCGTTTTTCGCGACTTATTTAGCCAATGTCAGGTACGGGATCATTACACACTAAGTATTTTTTTTACTTTATCTGAAGATATTGAGCTACCTTAAAGGAAACATACACAATATATATGGCCAGCATCAAAGTTTATGGAAGACAGAATAAAACTGTCTTTCATGTGCTTATTATATATTAAGCTAGACATATGCCAAAAATGTAGCTAAAAAAATGGGAAATGTTGCGGTAGGTATGCAAGGTTACTGAAGTTAGTAAATAAAAAGGAATTAAAAGTAAAATTAAGAGATAAATAAATTTAAAATAAAGTACAGTAACTGTTTATTGTAGAATTAAAAAAATACTTTAAATCCATTTTAAAATGCAATAACATTAAAAATACATATAAAGTTGTTGGTAATTTTTTGTTTTGCGCTACAGCGCTGTATTGATGGCACAGAACAATATTACTCACAGAGATTGATAGTTTGTCGTGTCGGGCATCGCATCCCATCGACCATATATCCCAATAGACCTATTCTTTATAATAGCCTATTCTTTATAATTTTGCTTTGAAAACAATTCTGGCAAATAGCTGAGGTGCGGGGAAGTGAGGAACTGCTTTCTTATTGGCCCTTGCAATAACAACACGTCATATTCATAAACAGATATGTAAGATTAGAGATGAGACATATTTAATACGAACAATATATTTTATCGATATGCCTTTTATTTTATGAAGTACGATATTGTAACGGATTATATTGCATTTTGTTATTGCATGTCACATCGCACAAGCACATTTTTGCGGTTAAGAGGAATATCCGTACTGGAATATATTAGGTCCTTACAACTGTAATTGGCGTTTTGTAGGGGAGGAACATAAGTCGATTTTTTTAATATAATATATTTACTTAATCAAAGTATGAACCATTGCTTCCTATGCAAATTTGTCATCTCATAGGTAATTGATTGATCCATCTACTAAAAAACGGGACGGATTCGAAAGGGAATCAATAAAATCTTTGGACGTGGTTTGGAGTGCCCCATCGATATTGAATTTTTTGAAAAAAATAATAATCTGTTGAGGTTAGGTTCAGGTGCATGTTTTTTAAATTCCAATTAATACTCTTCTAATTTAGAAGCCGTTGTGCAGTATGTGGTTATTGTCATGAAGCAGCAGTGGCGTAAGTTGAGATGTAATTTCAAAATTGTATGTTGTAAGTTAAATGTTGAGATGTAATTCACTGTATTTGGAATTTGGAATTCGAAAACCTATCCAAATTATATTTTTTTTCATTTTATGATCTTGTGGATACCTGATATAAAAGACATATATATATCAAATTGAATTCTTTTTATTCATTCGAGTAATACCCACCTGAACTACAGAATATCGTTGAAATACTGTAAACAACTTAGTTTTAAAATTGTCCCAGCCATTTGAAAGTTTTTTGACATACTGACCTCAACATAGCACATCGGAACCAGTCTTGAATATATATCACCCAGATAACCACCTAATGCACTTAAAAGAGTTCAATAAAATCGGCTCAACTACCGCAGAATTTCTGTTTTTCATCGTGTTGGTCCGGGTCCACTGACTAAAATAGATCACCTGCCCCTCTGCCAGGCACCTCGTAAGAGGCGAGCACAGGAAAAACAGGTAATTGTCAGTAAGATCACTGGTGATACAGTAGTGTGCAGCAACTTCCCTGGTTAGTTATCCACCACCTTACCCATTCCTGCCGCTATAATGACAGTGTCACATTCCGATTCGGAAGGAAGGGAAGCCAATAGATTTGCACAAAAGGCCTTACATTCCGACCATAGGACAACGCACCTGTAACATCATCGGCGTCTATAGGCCATGGTTATCTGTTGCCATTTAGAGAGTTGCCATAAATTTATCGATAAAATACATAAATACCTATATACAATATCGGTATAAGACCGGTATACTATTCGGGATAAATAAATAAAATATCTATAAAATAGATTTGCACATTAGTCCATCACTAGCTGTATGCAAACGAAAGTGATAGCTTGAAAATCACATGTGTAAGAAAGGGATATAAAACCGCATCTAACAACGACTGACCAGTATATGATGAACTCCGACAAACATCAAATAATTCAAAATGTAATTATGAATGTTATTATTTTTAATTAACCTACGGAAAGATATACCATCTTTTCGGTAATTTGAAGTGCGGCTATCTTTACCGTACCTACCATTTAATTGAACAAACCGTCATTTAATATCTATTTTTTTTATTTTTATAAAATAACGCAATGTTTACAGGTCACAAACCTGGTCGATACTGTTCATATCTTTTTAAGTAATTAGCTACATTAGAACAATTACACTTATGTGTTGACTGAACCGTGTTGCCTTATATGCGGCGTCTATTGGGATGTATGGTCGATGCGGGCATCCCTATCAGGGAATTAGCGTCGCATGCGAGTGGCAGGTCTATTGACGCAAAGAATAATTGTCACGAAACTTTTTGCTATAGTAAGCTATTGTAAGCTTTGCGGATTGCGCATGTTTTTTTTTATTTTTCTATTTTTTTTTTATTTTTTTTTTCATGTTTCTCTGTCTCTCTATATTTTTTTTATTCTTTATGTTTTTATTTTTTAATTTTTTTTGCATGTTTCTCTGCCTGTCTCTCTCTATAAGAGAGATAGAGATTACTAGAGATTGATAGAGATTGAGAGAGAGGGGGGAAAGAACTTCGTTCCATCCGGATGTCCCTTGACACCTCTCAACTTTTTTTTTATTTATTTACTAAATATGTTAGAGACTTATGACTGCAGACACAACATCAGTTTCAGTTTCAATTTGGCAGTTGCTCCAACTTCGAGTCTCGCTTCCCTAAGCTTAAATTATAAATAACTATAAGTTATGACTTAGGTGACGTTGTTAGGTGGCAATCGTGGCAATCAATTTTGTCGCTCTGATACATTTTTTTTATTAACATGTTACTAATTTTTTGGCAACCTTCTAACTCCCCTGACATAATCAAGGCCTTTTTTTACAGATTTTATTTAATATTCAGGTTAGTTTCACACAGACGTGAAAATACATATCTGTGTAATGCTAATGTATATCTATTTATGTATCCTACCTTTATTCTTCTCTAGAAATCTAACAATGTACAATATTCTGGAAAGATGTTATGAATTTCGATAGTTTCTTATCAATTATACAGAGCTGTTATTTTCATGTTAATATGTGCATACTTTGCTACATTGTTAAACATAATTTTATTTTCTTTTATTTTAATTACGTTTTGATTGCTTTTTTTTAATTAATTGCTCAATTACTGACTAATTAATCATTTAATTACTTAATATTTATATCCTTTTTTGTATATTACAGGTAGTTCTTAACGACTACCTAGTTACGAGCGTATTTGCTTGCAGATTCGTTGTCTTTGTCCACGATAGTAAAGTTGTTTTATTATTTTGTTAAATATTTTCAGTTACTATTGTATCCCATTTTTCTTTTTGGGGCACTCACTGCTGAATACTCTGAAACAATTTGACGTCAATCACTAAAGCAAGATTATCTGAATGTTAACGCATATCAAAGATAGTTGATGCGTGAGTAGATGAATTTATACGAAAAAGTACGATTTCTTAAATTAATAATTCCTCTGGGAGCAATACAATTCCTTAAATTATTCAAATCTAAAAGAAGAAGTATAAAATTTTATCTGTATTTCCGGATGACGTAACATTGTTTCGACATTTGTATTGTTCTATCATCTATGGTTTTCAACTGCGACTGCAAAAGACAAAACTGTGTAAATTGAGATTTGGTTGATTATTTGTTGGTATTTCCACGTTTGTTGATTAATGAACATATTTAAAATTATGTGAAGTTTATTTTTAAACTGTGTAACTAATGCTGTCACTTGTTTAGTGTTTAACGAGACAAGAAACTCTGATCACACATCATGTCTCTAATATCGTATGTGATTTCTTTATTACTGGTTTTGACACCGATACAATCGTTTTATTTACCCGGCTTGGCTCCTGTTAACTATTGCAGAGCCGGTGAAGACAGTGGAAGATCATGTAAAGTAAGTACAAATTTTATATTATTTATCCTTTGATTTCAATGTGATCGTAATTGCCCACGTTGGAAGGTCTTATTTTACGTTACGTGTTACCACGATAAGCCGGAATAACAATACAACTTCCATTAATGGAATAGAAATTTTGAAGATAACAATATTTCTTGTAAATGACTTATTTCGTGATATAAAGATCATTATCGGTAATTTAATATTACTGTGTTAAATCTAATCAGTTTACTTTAAACCTTCCTTATTATCTATATAATATCCACCAACACACATTTGAGCAGTAATGCTACAGTTGCTTAGTTTATTTTCCCAGACCAATTATGAGGATATAAAATATGAACCTGATTATTTAATGGATTTTCCACTTTTAAAAGTTCAAAAGTAATTTGCATTTGTGCATGATCATTTTTTAACACCACAACATATTCTATTTCAGCTACAATACTATAATGCTTGCTCTTATTAAGTTTGTAATTGAAAGTATAATAAGAATATCTAGCCTGTAAATGTACAGAGGCTTAATATCATCACTGCCTTAGGGGACTGTTAATATATGAACTGTCGAAAGGGAAAGTACTAACATTCTACTTGCTAATTGATAAAAAATAGTAAAGGGTATTTACTTTCCTCTGTTAAAAATTACATGTGATGATCAATATTAGCATGAGTGATGAACTTGAAATTATTTTGAAATTCCCAATGGGAAAAATCTCTACCTTTGCATTTACATACATACATATCTTCACGGAAAGTCCACTGGATAAGCAGAGGGGTGGGATTTAGTATAGCATACCCTGACATATAGAGAGAATATCAAATCCAGATAATTTAGGAAATAGATAATTACTATAGCATCTGCAGACACAATAATTCATTGAATTAATAGAGTTTGAATTTTCCAGAATGAAATTCCACTGTATGTAAATAGACTTAATACAGAAGAATCTGAAATACCATTCGAATACCACCACTTTGATTTCTGTCTTTCTGATGAAACGCAATCTCCAGTTGAAAATCTTGGCCAAGTTGTTTTTGGAGAGAGAATCAGGCCAAGCCCTTACAAACTCAATTTCTTGGAAGATGTCAAGTGTAAGGCAGTATGCACCAAGACTTACAGGGCATCAGATCCAGAAGCAATAAAGAAACTGAACCTTCTTAAAGTTGGCATGGCTCTATACTACCAACATCACTGGATCCTGGATAATATGCCTGTTACCTGGTGTTACTTGGTTAATGAAGGTGGTAAAACTTATTGTAGTACAGGATTTCCAATGGGATGTCAAGTCAGACGAGACTTGGTAAGTTATTGTATTTTATTTATTATAATTTGTTTATAATTTGGAAATATAAAGTTAGTAAATATGAATAAATACTTATAAGTGCTCTAAATTGTTCATAAACATTTTGTTGCCTGCTATTACCTTAGGCTAACTTAATTAATGTTTGTTGTGAAATATTTTCACAATTTGAAAAATATTTTATATGAAGACACTTAAATCATGAATGCTCATAAAGAGTACCTACACAAAACTTTAAGAACATATACAGTTGTGGTCAACTAATTAGGGACACTCTTTGGTTAAACCGAATTGTGAATTTATTTTTTATTTTTCAAAGAGTCTAAACCATATTCCCTATCTCTTACATGTAAGTATAATTAGTCATTTATGTGCCCGATTATACAAACAATAAAAACTTCTTAAACATTAAACCTCTTTACAGTATAGCTGATAGCCTAAATCGTAGTGCTATTTGTTCAAATAATGCTGGCTGGCCATTTAATTAGGGAAAAATGGAGCTGTTAAAGATATTATAATATTGCAGATTATTAGTTTTGTTTAACTCTATTTTTCATTATAGTTTACTGTCCTTAATTAAATGTCCAGCTACAGAATTATACCTTAAAATTGAATACATGTTCAACCTT
>NJDC01002376.1:88430-114706 GCA_002245475.1 Calephelis virginiensis
ATGGTGATGTCTTCAGACCACCCCGACGTGGAATGTTACTCGCTGTTTTCCTGGGCTCTGGATCTCAGGTAATTAAATTTGTCTATATTACTTTGGATTTGTATTTACTAGTTTGACTTTGCAATCACATAATTACAAAGTAAGGTTTATATAATTTTTAAAATGCTAGCTATTTTACAAAAATTGTAAAACTCCTCCTTTTTATAGTCAGTTAAAAAACTTAAAACATACTTTTTTTAAAGAAAGTTGCAATATAGGCTGCTGATACACCATTATTAAAAATCCCCGATAACACCAAAGTTTAACAATAATATTTTATACTTCTTATACTTGATAGGTACTTATTCTTCTCAAGAACTTTTATAATAACCCTCTTTATTAGACATTTTGTATTCTAGTTTTAAAAAAACATGCAATGATTTCTCACAACTGTGATGTTTACGTTTTCAATTCATGTCTAAGAAAGAACACTTGGATTAGGATACATCTAGTGTCCGACATAAATTGGTTTTTCAGCTGAGCTGAAGCCTTCAGCAACAAACTGAAACATGTTACAAATTCCTATGGACGCTGAAATTTAGTTTACTTTTACCCATTATTTTTCATAGTCGAATCTACACTCAGTTAGATAACTAGTAGTGTTCAATGAAAGATTAAACATAATGAAGGCTCGCACACATGCAAAGACAACAATAATAGTATGTAGTTTAACGAAAATATTAATACAAATCTGTGCTTATCACTGAACCAATTTCCTAGTCTAATTAACAAGAATAACTCACAGCTGATAAGCTTAATTTTAAATAGTTGTGGTTCTGTTTTTGTGTTCCTCTTCTATATTTTTATAACTAGTCCACAAGTATTTTTTCTCGCCATATGCTGTTATGTTATAATAAGGGAGCCCAGGACGCCAAACGTGTAGTAACTCCAGCGTCATTTGGACCTATTGGACTGTGTTGATTAAATGGTGGAGAATAAATGAATTCATGTTACGTGTATGTTTTCGGGACGGAGCATCTATAACCCAAAAAAAAATATATCACTTTACTTTTATGAATGGCTGATGTGTGCTTACCTCGTACGATAGTGCACATGCCTATAAAGTGTCTACTCTACTGAAAATACTGGTTGCCATTATCGTAAACGAAGATTGATGACTCGTTTTTTTAAAGATTTTGACCCTGCTACGTACGTCACTCTGAAATCATCGGAATGATTTAACAATAAACATGCACTTATCCGCATACAATCTACTAGGCGGTAGTTTTGCAGCGATTTGCCCGGATTAGTGCCACCGCCTTACCCATTCCTGCCGTCATAACGTCCAATGCTTGCCGTTGACGTGTACCGATTCGGAGGGTAAGGAAGCCGGTAAACTTACTTATGCTCGAGGCTTAACATCCCGGCCTCAGGTAGCAACGCACCATCACCATCTTTGATGTCTCTAGGCGGCTTGAATTTCTAACCCTCAGGAAATCCGTCTGCTTGTTAGCTTTCCATTATCATTAAAAAAAACTAACCAGATTTTAATCCAGTATGCTCTATTATAATATTACCAACAAAAAAAAATTAGACTACCCTGCATGTGCGCTTTTATATAGAGATTTTATACATAATTAAAGTGTTCAACCACGGTACGGAATGCCTCCCATGTCATACTCAGACGCTACTGAGTAACTTCCTAAACCCTTATTGAACTCCCCTTCTATATATCGTCCTATCATATGTATGCTATTAATTGACCGATTTTAATGTAGCATAGCTAAGATTTTGTATTATGTTTAATGCATTTTAATTAGAGATAATTAGTTGAGTAATTGTTCCATGTGTGCGTTCGAAAACCACATTGTTCTCTCTTTTTATTTGTTTTTTAGAATATTTTCGTTGTACGAGTATTTTAGGAAATTTAGTTTTAATTGTGGTATTGAGACATCAAAATTGTCAGTAACTAAAAGACTGAGTAACCATTTTCCGTCATTCTTAACCAAATAAACTTTTTCTGTCAGTCCTGTTATTTGTAGTTGTAAACGGTGTATTCTTTTTTTAGTAAAATTGTTTATTTTTTATTAGCTTATAAGGCAAACAAGCACCAGGATTTGCTAATGTTAAGAAATACATGTCGCCTACAAACGCCAAAAGTGGTAAGGGATTTTTCCCAAACCAAGGCTGGATTGTCACACATCTTGTATAAGTATACTTGGCTTCTCTATACATATATACAAATAAATAAATGTTATTGGAGTTTGAAATAAAGAACTACATGCAACTCAACATATACGGTACATAGATACATACAGCAAAATAACATTTTTACGATTTATTTCTGTGTGTCCGATTCTTCCTGCTTATCTCTGAACCGGCTAGACCGATGTTAAGGGGACTGACACTGGCAGGTAACTGATGTAATAAGGAGAATTTGGACATCTTTTATTTTAGAAAAAAAAAACTAAATAAAGAAAATAGTAAAACTAAATAAAATATAATATATAAATATAATATAATATAAATATAATATATATATAATAAAAACTAAATAAAGTGGTTTTGTTAAATTCCATGTGGACAAATTAGTATTTTATATAATGAAGTCCCCGATGAACATGGGGAAATAAACATAAGATTTGTGTAACATCTGATTATGAAAAATCTCAAAAAATGACCGATAATATGATTTGCCCACTTCTAGGCTAAGATCTCCCCTAACTTTTGCCAATTCTCGTTATGTGCTAGTTGAATTTGAAAAACGTTTTTTTTGTACATAATAGTCTCACTTTTGATGAAATTTATAGGTTATTTAACATTATGTAGTAATAGTAGTCTAGTTCACCAATATTAGTTAAAATGGTTGCATATTAAATCCAGTAGAATACAAAAAGTAAATTGGATCAGGTGTTCGGAATGACGCTGGTGACGCTGGCGTTCGCGTGCCTGGGCTTCCTGTCGCCGGCCAACCGTGGCGCGCTCATGACGTGCGCGCTCGTGGCCTGGGTGCTGCTGGGCGCCGCGGCCGGGTACGTCAGCGCCAGAGTCTACAAGAGCTTCGGCGGGCGGCGCTGGAAGAGCAACATCCTGCTCACCTCCATGGTGTGCCCGGGGTATGCTTACTTTTTGCTTTAAATAAGTCATTTCTATTTGCACCTACAGACGCATTTAAACGCAAAAAAAAAACTACGGGATGCACTCCGGGAGTGCCGGCAGTAGTGAAAACATGAATATTAACGTTGTGCATTTTTGATATTTTGGAATGGCTAGGCCTTTGGGAATAATTTTGCACGAATTGCTTTATCAGTATGAAAGTACAATCATTTGTGTGGTAGAATACAATATTCATTTATTGCGCTGTCGTACATCATGACAACACGAACATTAGCGCAAGCGCCCTGCGCCGTCTTACGAATTTTCGATCAGGTCACGTGTCCTGATGCGAGTACCCATACCCATTCCAAAAAAAAGTGCGCAATGCCGCTCAAGAAGTTTTAACTTCAAAAAATCCTCCACGAAAAGCGTACACTTTTAGGCATCGGCTAAACCTACCCGACGAAAGTGAAGCAGGACAGTTTGTCATAGTGAATGTGTGGCACCTTGAATACCTACGCAACTGAGACGCGAGACTACGGCTGGACCATTTCAGGACGCACGCGACTAATGGTCAGACGTGCCTACAGATATTACTAATATCTCGTCTGTGGTCTAGCGGTTCAGTTGTCGGACTTGACTGCATTAGGTCCCGGGTTCAGGCAACAAAAAGAAAATTGGGTTTTTCTCAAGTGTTGATGCTAATCGCAAAATTCGAAAACGCCATTTTTTTATATTTACTTTTGCTCGATGCCTAACATCCCGGCCTCAGGTTGGCAACGCACCATTACCATCTATGATGTCGCTAGGTGAATTTCTTGCCATCAGGAAATTCGTCTGCACAAACCTTCCAATACCATAAAAAATATTTTAGTTAACGCACAAAAGATGTCTCGAGAAAAATTAAAAATTGACAACAAAACAAAAAACAATACCTTAATTTTTTTGTTATTAGCTGTCAATGTCAGATGTTTTGAAGTTCGTTGAATCGGCAAATAAATAGTAAATTTTCACTTTTTTTCCAGAATGGTGTTCTCTCTATTCTTCGTAATGAACCTGGTGCTGTGGGGCAAGGGGTCGTCAGCGGCCGTGCCGTTCTCCACACTGGTGGCACTTTTGGCGCTTTGGTTCGGTGTCTCCGTACCCCTCACTTTCATCGGTGCCTACTTCGGATTTAGGAAACGAGTAAGTTTTGAAATCCTTTAGAACCTATTTGTATTTATGATAAAAGTATCATAGTATGCAATTTATTTTATACTGACAATTCCTTTGAGTTTTTTCGGCGGACATTGATTCCGATTCGATATTAGTTTTACATCATGTTGGTAAGAGTAGTGCAGGCGATTCTGTTTCTTCTATGCGAGAGGTCAGCGAAGAAGCACATGGGATAAATCCTGATAGTGAAAAACAACCGAATGCAATAAGTGCGCCGCTATCCTGTAGCAAGGATGTGAGGCCTATTGAGCAGCTCTTCCGGCTACTCTACTCTCCTGACCATACTGCCGTAGTTTGATTCAAGTTCCAAGCTTAAACCTGAGGAATTTTCGCTGATGGTGATATGATGATCCAACTTTTAGGTGAAAAACCTTAATAAAGGATTTCAGATCAATAATTTCAGATAATTTTATATAATTATTTAGAGTATCTTCATGCCCGTATTAGGTGTACGTAGGACACCCACAAGGACACCCACGATTAGCCAAAAGTATTTAAACCCCATAATGTGATAGGTGGCAAACCTATCACCAACCGCGCACTTGTCCTTGACAATGTTGTTTTATTGGAAAAACCAGGCATTGAAAAGGCAAAAACCGCTAAGTACTAGTACAGAACCTATTCTTTTGATACCGGTTCCAAACTTTGCTCACTGTAAACCTTTGCTTGTCTACAAAACCCAGCAAATATTGACACCCATTCTTCAGAAAGTCATGACAATTTTTTTCAGATCCTCGACCACCCAGTACGGACGAACCAGATCCCGCGACAGATACCAGAGCAGTCGCTGTACACGCAGCCTATCCCCGGCATCATCATGGGTGGTGTGCTGCCTTTCGGATGCATCTTCATACAACTCTTCTTCATTCTCAACTCTTTGTGGTCTAGTCAGGTAGGTGGTTTATGGTATTCTAAAATATGGATCTTCACGCCCATATCTCCGAAGAGGTGAGCAGAGGCACAACGAGGGCACCCACGACTAGCCGAAGACACTACGTCGCACAATGTGATAGGTGGCAAGCCTATCGCCAACCGGGCACATAGCCAATCCCGAGCAAAATTTTTTTTATTAGAAAAATGGATTCGAACCCGAGACCACATGAATTCAAATCCAACAGTTGGACACACCACAGAGGTGATAATTTTAATTCTCAAAAGCTGCTGATTACATTTCGATCAAATTAACTCTTATTGTTTTAAAAAATAACTGTTCATTAATTTAAAAAAATGAATCCGGAAATATTTTCTTTTGATATCGTATTTTAATTCCAGATGTATTATATGTTCGGATTCCTGTTCCTCGTGTTCGTGATTCTTGTGATCACGTGTTCGGAGACGACCATCCTGCTCTGCTATTTCCACCTCTGCGCTGAAGACTACCACTGGTGGTGGCGAGCTTTCCTCAGTTCGGGATCCACCGCTGGATACCTCTTCATATATTGCTGCCATTACTTCGTGACCAAGTTGAACGTGGAAGATGCTGCATCTACTTTTGTCTACTTTGGCTATACTTCGATTATGGTATTCTTATTCTTCCTATTGACCGGCACCATAGGTTTTATGGCTTGCTTCTGGTTCGTACGGAAAATATACAGTGTGGTAAAAGTTGATTAAGGACTCTCATTAGTACAGTGGTGGTGTTAAATAAAGTATTATTTTTTACAAATTGAAATTTATTTATAAGGAAAATCTTTTTTCTCTAATACTTTTTAATAAATTGTGAGTCGTTTATTTTCTGTTGATTTTTAGATTATCCGTAAATTGTTACAGTTATAGATGAAAGCAAATGTGACATGACAGAGAAGATTTAAGCTAGAAACATATCGGACGCTGCTTACAGCCGCGACTGATACAAGTGTCCATAGTACATACCGTCTGCGGACGCTATACAGGATCTATTTGACACCGTAACGAATACTTCTGTGCTAGTTTTGATACATATCAGACTTCAAATTCCGTTAACAGTTTTTGTCGGAAACAAATAGTTAAATATTGAGCAGTTTTCGGCCCGCGATGTATAGCGAATAAAGTATATGCATTAAGCCGCGCGTTGCGAGCTAAAAGCAAGGCTTGGAACCGATACGAAAAGTACAGGTTCTGTACCGGTATTTAACGGTTCTTGCCATTTCGATACCTGGATACCGGTTCCAAAGTGGGTACCGGTACTTCGTATACCGGTACCGGTATCTAACAAGTACCGGTACTAATACCGATAAAAACCGGTATCCAAATAAGGTACCCGTTAAATACAAGTGCGACGTTGCCAATGTCCTTTTTAGGTATCGGTATTTTTTTAATCTCTCCTGAAGGAACAGAAATATCTTCGATTTAAGAAAAATGATAAGTAATATTATGTTTTCCTAGTACCGGTATCAGAACCCTTAAACCAACAGTACCGGTACTAAGTCTTGTACCGGTACAAACAGTACAGGTAACGCCTTGGTATCGGTATTGCTTTAAGGACATTAATACTGGTTCCTAAAAATACCGTTATTTCAAGCCCCGGCTGTAAGTGCCGACTTAACACGCTGTTTTATTACATTGCTGTTTTTAGTAGAAATGTGTTATTTATTAGATATTAAATAAAATCGAGTTACGTTAGTGTTAACGAAATAATAAAGAAATCAAAAAAAAAAATTTTTTAAAAATTCATGATATTTCCGACACAAAATTCCATCTACATACGCATGTCTTTCATGTACAGAATCCATGGTTGCATTTTTTTTGTTATTTGTACTGTCATTTACACGGTGTACAAACGTCCACCGCGCCAGATATCTTTCGGACATCCGAGCGTTCAAGGTCACGTCCGCGACTTACGTCCGACAGTTTGCACGGCTGTGTACTTTCAATAAATTGGCACCCTGTAAGTCGCGGCTATCAGCCACGTTCGATAGTATGTTTCCAGCTTTAATATGGTGTTAGTAATGAAAAATGTTTTGCGTTAAACCTCAGCAAGTGATGAAGAGAGGGGTGAAATATGAACTAATAAAACTTGATTTATAGCAATGGCCTTATCTATTTTTGCAAACTGAGGCCAGTTTCAATCTTTTTTTTATAACCTTCAGGCCTTACCAGGGCGCTTTGAAATTTTATTTATATAAAATGTTTCAACCCATTTCTCTATATTAAATAATATAATAGAGCAAGACCACACCGTACAGATGTGGACCAGTATGGATCAATGGTATTGACTATTGAGGCGACACTCGCTGCTGCAGCACCGTGAAAACAGCTTAGGGGTATCATTCATGAGCATGCTTGTATGTGTGCCGTTTTGATAGTTTGTAGGTAGTTTCCATGCTGTTTCATATTCGACGGTAGCGGGAACGGGCTGAGGTTTTGCCCATATCAATTTTCTTGCGAGGCGTTAACGGAGGTCCTTGGACTTTCTCGGTGCATGCATGTGCATGCCATTTCAAATAAGAACTTATAACAATTAAACAGATTTACCTTTATCTAAAACACATTTGGATATAGTTATTTTTAATGAAACGAACCCTATACTTTTCAGTTATTTATTATTATAGCTTTCTGTTTAATTTTATTTTAAAATATTTAAGCATTTCAAACTAATTTTCTTATTTTAATCTTTTTCGTCAAGGGTCTGTTTAAAGGTTTCTTAATCCCCAAGTACCCTTAAACTTTTGTGTTTCTGTTTCTTATATAACAAGTAAGCAGCAAATTAATTGTTCATATTACTTCCACGGTGTCACTTTATAGAGAGATAAAACCAGAGCCGGATTTCAAGGTCTTGCGAGTCCCAATTTTTTTTTTTTCAAATGAAATGGACAAGTTTTTTTAATCGAATTTTCTATTAATATTTAAAAACAGTATAAACATGTTTGTACAAAGTACTATAAGATAAATGGTAAAACAGTTGAAAATTATCAAAGGTAAATACTTTTACTAGTCTTTTTTAAGATGTCTAGTGTGGGGTTCACTCGTTAGTGCAGGCCCCGGGGCTTTCGCCGCAGTTGCTCTCACCTAAGCCCGGCTCTGGATAAAACGTGACTCGAAACCAATTATGGCCTCCTAATCTGTAACAAACTCAAGCATTTACAAACAAAAAGCCATGATACACCAAATGAGATATATTGTTATTTTAACAAGTTTAACAAATTTTTAAGAAAAAAAATCAACATCAATAAACCATTTTAGTAGATCAACTGGCAGAGCATAGTCAGGAAGAGGCGAAAGTTACGGGTTCGATTCCTATCTGTTTTCCTTTCATAAAAATTTGTCAAATTTTATTAGATTTGAATCCAAAATAGCAAGACTGCTGTACGCAATGATATGTAAAAATATATATATTATGTCTATATTACAAATGAATAGTTATAAAATTGTCTTATGTGTAAACTATTTTTTCAAGTTAGAATGTATGGTTCATTACTTCGACTAAAATAAAGTTCTGGATTTGAACTTGACTTTTTATTGTACAGTAAAAATATATCTGCAATCTATACGGTGTATAGATATCAATGACTTTTCATAATAATCACAACTCCAAAGGAGCAAAAAAAAATCATTTTCATCAATTTTTTCATGTTTACGAATGTTTTTAATAAATATTCAAGTGTTAAAATTTCAGTGATTTCGGTCAATGGCAAGATATTTATAAAAAATAGGTATCTGTTTTGAACTAATGCGCTAGTATTTGGCAGACTTATCCAGTAATTTATTTTGGTCAAGATTTTATTGTAAATATCGTAAATGTATTCACAAATCCATTTGTGCATTGCGACGAGAGCACAAGTTATCATTAGTGAAGAAAGCGAGCTGACAGATTGTTATTTATAGGTACTTAAGAATATAGCTTTTAATCGACATGTTTATTTAAAACTATTACCCAATATGTTTAGCGTGGTTGTGGTAGAAACATGTGATCCTGTGGAGGCAAGTCAGAAGTTTGGACCAGTGTTGCAGGGCTAGCATGCACACATAGAGAAAATGTGTTCAATACTTACGGTTTTCATTGTGTAGACAAACTGATGGCAAGCGTAAACGACGATAATTAGCGTAAACTAAGCGAGATTGGTGGGTTAAGCGTAGTATACTACTCACGCTGGAAAGTTGTCGAGGAGCATTTAAGGTTAGCGCACCCCAAGGCGGTCGCCGATGCGGCTTAGAGTCCCAAAGAGTACTGTTAAAACTATTTTATGGTAATGACATTTTAGTAAAATTTTATACACCTACCAGAGGCATCACTATCCATACTTAACGATTTTAAAGTAGAGTTACTACTCTTTTTTTTTTCCCTACTCGGTACTGAGTAACAATAATCCACCGGCCCACCTAATTGTGCTTTGCAATGCGGTGCGCCACGACCCGATATGCTCGGCCCCTTCATCAGTGTGCGCTATCCATTAGCCCTGCTGGACAGCATTTTGAATCGTTCAATGTGAGCATTGCCCACTTGCCTTAATAATTTTATTTAATGAATTGCAATATTTTGTTAGCTGCTAAATTTCTTTTGGTCGGAAATCAATTTGCCTTTACTAGATTGACGCCAAATTCTGTCATGCGAATACTCGTTATTGCTATTGTACCCTAGTATGTGCATCGTGTCTTAATTTTTTTTTTGTAATTGCCAAGATAATTGTAACATATGACAGCCAATCCTAAATATAATGTATATTATGTAAAAATTGTTTATTTCCGACTAGTCTGGTGTCAAATGGATATCATTGACAGCCCTCTAATATATTCAAACACATTTTGACTAAAAACATTTAATGCCACACGTGTTCTCAAAGATCTTATTTGTCAAATTATAGTGTTGACGTCAATTTGTGCCAAACGTACGTTTTTTTTTTGCAAAACAGTAGAACCAAATTAAATTAATTTTAACATAGAAATTAAAAACACCTTGAAGGACAAGCTAAACAATGAACATCTTAAGTTTGTAATTCTTAAGAAATAGTATACTATAAAAAACTGGATTGCTTCTGAAATTTGGCAACACAGTGATACACTTGCATGTTTCTACGATTATGTTTTGCTCACTGAACATTATGCTCCTACATCATAATTTGCTACCTTAAAATTGTATGGACTTTCATTACATTTACCCTGCAATTTTCTTAGGGTAATTTTAATTTATTTAATAAATAAACTATTCAAAGTGATTTGATTCGTTCTGTTTTTGAACATTTAAAATTTTCAGCTCATGTGTTAAGTATATTATTTTCTATTAAGTTAGTTAAATGTTTTAAAGTGTATTTAATTCATGTGAACAGTCTGGTATAAAAATAAAGTGACATTTTTAAATATGCGTATTTTATTAAATACTCCACTTTTTATAAATTATTCATTACTGTCACTGCTTTCTGAAAGATTAGCATCATCTTTGGGTTTTGGTAATTTACGTTTTGTTTTTTTCCTATTGCAATCTATTTTTGATTTTCTAAACGCTTCTATTGCCTTCAACTTATTTTGCAATATATTTTGTTTATCTCGCTCTCTTTGTGGAATGATTTCTTGAGACGTTTGTGTTCTTCGTACCTTTATATCAAATTTTTCAATGTTATCACTAACGGGACAAACTTTAAGTACTTCTTTTATGTTAATCTCTTTGGATTTTGATGGGCCACTCTCTTTGTTTATTTGAGAATCTTCCAATGGTTTTTCAATAGGTTGCTTTCGTTTTCGAATTGTCTTAGGCCTTTCTTTATTAATATCCATATCTCTATTATCACTATTTGGATCCATTTTTTGTACGGCAGCTTTAACTCTTTTACTCATTTGATCCTCTAATGAATGAAAATCAGTTTTTCTTTTAAAATAATCATGTACTGATTTTTGGCTTTTCTTATCTTGTATCCTCTTAAGAACGGGTTTAATTATTTCGTCTAATTTGTTTTGGGACCAGCCAAATTTCGCTTTAGTGTAATCTCTCAATAATGTTATATCTAATTGTCCCCATGTAAAATTTTCCTTACTTTTCTCAACATTCGGATCTAGATACGCTTGCACAACCTAAAATAAAGCAATTTATGAGACATACATATATAGATATTTATTTATTCATGTATAAGAAAGGAGTATACGTGGGACACTAATCTTAGACGTCGTGCTAGTAAATCTCACTTAAAATTATTAGTATATTCAAATAAAAACGAAGAAATAATGCTCGTTAAGTGACCAATTACAACATTTAGGTTCAACCGGTCACTCACAGTTGACAAAAAATGAGGACGCCACCGTTTTCAACATGACAACACCATACTACGAAGTTCTACGAATTCTAAGACGAAGAGTCGTTTTAATCGTGTTAGTCACAAATTTTACAGTAACGAGTATTGTTATTTTCTCTAAATTCTGTTATACAGGGTGCCACATTAGGACCTTCAAAAGCCAGGGCTTGGTGGCCATACATAAAAAACATTTATTCAATCTAACTGCAAATATATTTTTTTTGCTATCCTACAAAATTAAAAAAACATTTATATACATTATCGGTGTTAGCAACCCTACTTCTACTAATAGCACCGTAAAGTAAGCCTAGTAAAGTCTATGCCTTAGGCTTTACTAGGCACACTTTATGCCTAATCTAAATGCATATTTTGTTTTACAGTTAGATTTTTTTTATATTTTTTACATAAGTTACACAGTGCGTATAGCCACCATGTTTTGGATTCCTAAGAGTCTGCTGTGGCACTCTGTATATACCTTTTGAACACTGTCAATAACTTCTCCAGTTCCACTATTAATAGTGTTGTTAATTGTTTATAATGTATGTAAATCTTTGCACCAACCAGCCCGGATAGGGATCCACCGCCTAACCACCTCATCCTGCCGCCATGACAGTGTCATGTTTCGATTCGGAGGGTAGGGTAGCTGGTCGACTTGCAAAAAACAAAGAGCATTGCGTTTGTCTTGCAACCAGTTGACGGATTTGTAAGTATGTATACAGATTGCAATCAATAATAATGCTTATAAAGTACATTAAAATCAATAAATAAAACATTACCCACACTACCACGCATTTGAGACACACAAACAAATATATTGATGATAACGATAAAAGATCACAGATGACGCACTAAAAAGTTTGGAAACAAAGTAGTTAGTTTTGAGAAATGAAGATGGCGTTCTTATCAACAAGATATTAAAATTTATTATAGTCGAATTTCGACTAAGGGGCGACCACTAGTAGAATTAAAAAATTAAGTGATAGGGCGCGTCATTTCAGCTGATACTACATGCACAATATTCACTATTATTATAATATATTACTTTTCATTATTATAATATATTACTTTTTAACACACTAAACTTGTTAACAAAAGCAGGTCCCTACTTATTTTGTTGAAATTATAAATTAGTAACGAATATTTTCTGATCTATGGTATTTTCTGTAATTTATGCCACTTCAACTTACTCGAACACTGGGAAAGTCATCGGCTACTTTGACGTTTCTCAATTTTTTCTTCAAACTAACATTATCAGTGCGTTTCCCTGCTCTCACCCATTTTTTGAAATCTATTAAACCGTTTACGATTTCTTGATATCGAGCCTGTTTTGATGTCGTATTTAAAAGTTTCTTATTGAATGGAAAAGATGCTAGGACTTCTAGAGCTGTTACTGGACCTATACCATTTACTCCAGTAGTATAATCACTGCCAACTAGTAGAGCAAGCAAGACAAGTTGTTCTCTTGACAAGTCTGCAAATAAATGTTAAGATTAACTATAATTACTACTTGTATTTAAGACTAGCAGCCCATCCCGGCTTCGCAAGGGTGGATAAATTTATATTTTTTACCGTAGCCTATGTTGATCAGCGATATTGTCAGATAATGTTCTAACGGTAATATTTTTTCAAATCAACGCAAGAAGTTTCGGAGCAATAGGCTCCAAACAAACACACACACAAATAATCAAATCTTGCATCTTTAACATTATAGTGTAGATAATGTACCGACAGCAGCTAAACCTGGCTAAACCGGGTCCAATTGTGTTAAAACATACAGGATACCATCGAAACGCCCATATAAAATTTCGTGACTGAGCCGCGCGTGTACCTTACCCATAGATCTAAACTCCCCTCTCGTACGCGCACCTTCGTCACTTCGCAACGGGCCGCGAAGCAGAAATAGTAATATTTTAATATGGCCATAACTTCAAAACCAAGCGTCCAATTTTAATCATTTAAAGACCAAATATTATCTACGTAAACTGTACTTAGTGATGGAAACATTTTATTTGAAAAGGATTAATAGCATGAGTAAAATAACCGCGTTCAAAAGTAGTCTAAAAAAATTGAAGAGTTTTAAATAAAAAAATGGTTGTTGTGCCTCACTCGACATAGATAGGTATAGTGTGTTGTGGACTTTTTTGTAGATATTTATAAGATCTACAATTAATTAAAACATTTTATGGTTCTATCTTTTATAATTTAGGCAGCGTACGCAAAATAAGTAACTTTTCTGGTTGATTATTTTCAAAATAAAATATAGCTAATGTTACTCGTGGAAAATGTAGCTTTCGAATGGTGAAATAATTTTTAAAATCGGTCTAGAAGTTTTTGAGCCTATCCAGTACAAACAAATAAACAAAGTTTTCCTCTTTATAATATTAGTGTAGAAAAAAGCCAAAGTCAAAATATGTAACAAAAATGCAATACTTACTAAACGACTTCTCTATTCTTTCGCTTAAATATTGTAACACATGTTTCTTCTGATTAAAGAAATTTTTGTAAACAGTTTTTCCTCCAAATAACCAAATGTCACTATCATCTGTTATTGTGCCATCTGTCAAATTTACACTTTCTAAAAACGCGCATTGTGCTTCAGCTTCCATTGGCGCAACTATGTATGGTATACCAAAGAGTTGCAGTAATTCTTGTGCTTCTTTAGTCATTTGCTCTGTTATATTTCGCCCAATGCGATCTAGTCGTCCCTTCTCTTGTAATAAATCTTGCTCTTTATTCTCTATTTCTAAGACAATTGTGTTCAAATGCTCCTCAGATATCTTTTCATTGTTATCAGCGTTAGTGTTGGTAGACTCATTTTTATTTGAAACATCAGTACTTGTAACTTGAGTATCAACTGTTTCTATGGCAATATTATCATCTTTATTACTATTTGTGTTCATATCACTAATTTGCGTTTTCGTTTTACTTAAAACTGTTAATGTTGGTTTGAGTGTGGTTAATTGACCACATTCTCTCGTATTTGCCTCAGTCTCGTATTTAGTTGTATTAGCCTCATCATAGTTTAATTCGCTTTTGGATGGAGATGATAGAATTTTTTCTCTGTTAACATTATTCTGATCAAATATATCAGCAAATATATCATCTTGAATTTCTTCATTTACGTTAAGATTGAGTTGTACGACAGGTTTTACAAAATTATCATTTGGTGTTACTTCTTCGAAATCATCATCACTAGAATCTGATTCTTTCAAAATCTGCTCAGACCTCAAGGCTTTGGTAGATTCAGCAACAGAAACTTTGCTGTCTGCACAAAGTTTTACAGTGCTTGGACAAGGTGAATTGTAAGTGTAATTTTGCAATTTTTCTTCTAGACTTACTTTATTCTCATTGGTATTGTTTCGGGTATTAGGACATTTTATTTGTATATTTTCTTCATCTGTACTTGTATCTAGTGAGATTATTTCTTTATTATTGTCATCAACACAAATTACTGAAGCTTGTAAACTATCATTAACTTCATTACGTTGTTGCAAAATATATTGTGCTTTTGTTGTGTCCGTTTCATTACTGCTTATCGCACTATCGGATAGCACTTCATCTGTCGAAGAAATATCCATTTTATCTACAATAACAGATGTTTCTTTATCCAATTCCTCCAATATTTTATCCACTTTCGAATCCTTTTGTTTGCGTTTATCTTTTTCTCTGGAAACAACTATTTTTTCAATTGTTTCGTGTGTAAAATCACTGTACTGCATAATGTAAGCCTTTGCTGACGACATATCTGGTTGTTCATATCCATCGCTATCCTCAGTATCCGAGTAATCAGAATTCGATAAGTTCGAAGTCCATGATTCGTCAGTCTTGGATGTGCCAGCACTAGTATCGTGTGAATCGTCTACACATTCCAATGACATTTTAATAGCTTTTTGCAAATCATCTTCTAACTCATCAGTTTTGGCTTCTTCTACAATATTTTGATCTACCTTTTCAGTTTGTATAGCCTCAGTTTGTTTCGATTCCTCCATTTCTTTCTTCTTTTTTGCGTCTGCCAAAGCCTGTTTGACACTACTTATTAACAGGTACCTCGTTGTATTATTTGAAGCTATTCGACGATTGGGCAAACTTTCAAATTTCGTGTCAATTCCTTCTTCATTTAGCAATGATTCTAAATCATTTAATGACATACCTCCTTCACCAATTTCTTTTTCAGTTTCTTGAAGACACTCCTGAACTTTTCTCCTTTTTAATAACCTCTGCATCTGCAATTACATATTTTATTAATTCAAATTGTATACTTAAGACCTTGTTCCAGTTGATTATTTTGAAAAAAATATCAGTCTCAAGATATCTTACGTTTTACAAAAATCATTTTGAAAAATCTTACTTGAAAATCTGAAAAATTATCACTCTGTTTTGGTAATGTGTGTAGTTTTCCCCATGAATTCATTTTTCTAGTTTCTTTTAATTCCACTAACAAATCATATTTTTCTTTTGATGGCATTTTTTTGAATTCCTCTGAATCAAGATTTACTGAATGTAAATCAACACTAGATGAACTTGAATATCTTTCCTCTTCAGATCTGCAAGGTGAATAAATATGGTTTAATTTTTTTATTAAAAGAGATTGGCATTTCAAAAAGTACGAGAAATAAAATAAAAGGTATAAGAGACAATTTCGAAGATACATTTTACAAGTTTTTTAAAGAAACAATCTTTATATAATAGTTCATAAGAATACATGATATGAGTCATATAAACGCAAAGGCAGCAATATCCAGTTCCACCCTATACTGGAAATTTATCAATTAAAAATTGGATACTTACTCTGACTCAGATTCTTCTTCTTTATGTGGTAAAGCTGGTAATTTAAAAATGTTATCCTTATCTTCTTCTAATGCTGTCTTTTTTTGTGGAATTTGTTTGCCTAACAATGCTCCAATTGCAGTCTTTTTACCCAAAAGAAGAGCAATTTCTCTTTTGATTCTTTCAGACTCAGAATTATATTTTGCTTTGCTGTCCTGCCTTTTACCCTAAATCAGTACAAACATATTTGATGTAAGTATCAAAGAATTAATTTCAAACGTTACAATAGTATTAGTTAAAACAGAGAAATGTGACTTACCACATCTTTTCATATTTCAATTTGTGCAAGATGTAATAAAAATTGAAATGTGTTTCTATTTTTCATTGATATGCCAAAAACATCAAGCACGTTGAGTTTTGAATTTTATCATACTTTAATTAACAATCAACAAAAGCTAATTCACAGTTTACTTACAATAGTTTCTTTTTTCAAATCAGGAAAAGCACCATCAAATACAAACACAGGCTTTATTCTGAAGTATAGAAGTTTGCATACACGTTGGAAGAGACCCATGAGGTGAGCATTTGGTAAAGGAGCTCCCTTCGCATCTTGGTATCCTTTTACCATCTGATGCAACCATATTGATATATCTAGTGAATAATAAAATATTACATTCATATTTAACAAGTTAATGGTTTAAAATTTAAACATGCATAAAATCTTGACACAAAATGTAACTGTGAAGTTTTTGCTATTTACATTTTTCAGTACATACACATTTTTAAAATGTCTTTTTAAACTTATTTCTGCTTATCTATACCCACTGATCCTAAACTGTTGTTTGTCCGCGATGGTCTCCTAAACTACTTAACCGATTTCAATCAAATTTCCAAACCCCATGCAGTTTGATCCAACTTGAAAGATAGGATAGCTTACATCTCAATTTATGAACAAAAATATTACCACCCGATCAAAGCTAGAACAGGCAGATAGTATACAAATATGTATGGGTCAAGACTCCAGCATCTAAGATTTACTGATGATCTTAAACTACTTTTTACAAGAAAAAACCTAAAAATGTATACTTAATTAAATAATGCTCTATTTTACTAAAGCCCATAATACAAGGGTACAGTTTGCCTAATTCGGGATTAGATCAATTTTAATTAAATACATTTGTTCATGAATATTTTGTTTTTAATAATGTACAATTTTTCAATACAATCATTGTGTGCGATTCAAATCTTTTATATGAAAATGTGTATACAATACAATATAAAAAAAATGTTTTAGCACTTGCCCTGTGTTTGGGTTAAATTTCTACAAATTTTAAAGAAAGAAAAAAAACAGGATTTCAATCCTCAGTAGCTCAAATAATAAGAGCATTCATCGGCTTGAGACGAAAGAATACAGGTTCAAATCCTGCCTGGGGCGACTTTTTTCTGTTAAAAATTGTTGAAATGAAAAAAAAACTACTTAAAACTTGGGTTATGTTCTGAAAATATGAATGACGGTACCTCAGTTTGGTAGAAATTGTGATCTTCCACATAGTCTTAGTATTTTTGATTTAGAAGATTGATACAAGACTATATCAGAAATCAAATAAGCAAAATGAAAATATAACAATGTTATACAAATAGGATTTTTTTTCTTAAATTTTATTTGTTTGTTTGTTTTAAATGTACATAAAATGATGGTTGTGCCAATCACTTTATTTTATTATTGCACCACTGTTTGTAACAGTATAAATTGTCATAGTTGTTTAATTTTGTATTTACATTAAAAAAGTATTAATCAACTAACATAAACAAAATTAAACACACCTACAGCTAACACCTTGTTTTCAAGAGTTTCCACGGGTACTGGCTTGCCTACTGGTTCTATCAAACGCCACAATCCAGTCACTCCCATTACATGCGATAATATTCCAAAATTATTTTTTGTTTTATCAGCTAATGTATGTGTACATAACAAAGGTCGTTTCCCACGAGATCTTCGGTCAATCGTTGAGCTCTTCCTCACACATAGCAATCTTTTTGCTCTGTGAACTCACTATTTATCACGCACACAACAATCGTAACGATGCCCGCTACTGGCGCATTCGTTAATTCGTAAGTGTTCGGTTCTATGTAACAATATCAAATGTTTTACTATGCCGTGACGCCCACTCTTTCCCACACTTTATTTTCTCACGCCCCATGTGTAACCCCACATCCTATGACCGATTGACAGTTCACTCAGTAGTCGGTATTCAGTCTGCGAGTTGCGAGTCGGAGTCCGGAGCCGATCGACCTCGTATTTTTGTTTGCGTATTTAATCGACAAACACGCTTGCATTGCACATCACTTTATTGTCTATGGATTTGCTTGACAGTTTACAATCTAGCGTTGTCGTATTTGTATTCGAAAATTAAATATTTTGCAAAGTATATATTTGCGATTAATAATGTTTGTAACAATTTAACCACAAATAAAACATAGAATAAAATTATTGGTTCTTTGTAAAAAATTATAAGTAGTTTTATAATTTAGAAGTCTGAAATTTCTCCAACAGAACAGGTGTTATTGAATGAATGTGTGGTACGGTTCCCATCGTAATTATTTATTTACGCTGGCTTAGAAAATACAAAAGTGTATCGATTTATTAAGTGAACAGTTCAAGTTTCTTTATAGGTATAATCAAAAAGTTAAGTGGTAACTGAAAGAAAAAGAAGCCAACAGTTGATTATAAACTTTCATAGTGATGTATTTTGAGGCCAAATCAGCCGGTGGGTCCAGATAGTTATGGATGCAGTTACTTGTGCTACGTATGTAATAACCGCGGTTATTCATGATGATGTGTGAAACAAGGTGAGAACGAGCCCTGGCGAGCATGCCTCACCAGTATGGCGCGGGTGCAGGCGGCATTGGTGGAGGTCCACCGTCGCCTCCTCCACAACACGGCGCTCTGTACCCGCGCTATGCTGCTGCTGCCGGTCCTGGCGCGGGCGCCTATCGGCCTGAAGAACGCCGCCTTACCCGCGAGGCCATGGAGCGCTATCTTCGTGATCGCTCTGACATGGTAGTAGTCATATTACACGCTAAAGTTGCACAAAAATCTTATGGTAACGAAAAGAGATTCTTCTGTCCACCTCCTTGCATTTATTTATTTGGAGATGGCTGGCGGCTGAGGCGTGAAAGAATGCTCCGAGAAGGAGAAACTGAGCAGGCGTCACAATTATGTGCCTTTATTGGCATTGGCAACTCCGACCAAGATATGCAGCAGCTAGATCTAAATAATGGGAAGCAGTACTGTGCAGCTAAGACTTTGTACATATCAGATTCAGATAAAAGAAAACATTTTATGTTATCTGTAAAGATGTTCTATGGGAATGGTCATGACATAGGTATATTTAATAGTAAGAGAATTAAAGTTATATCTAAGCCTTCTAAAAAAAAGCAGTCATTGAAGAATGCCGATTTATGTATAGCTAGTGGTACCAAAGTGGCTTTATTTAACAGATTAAGGTCACAGACTGTATCTACGAGGTACCTTCATGTTGAGAATGGGAATTTTCATGCATCATCAACACAATGGGGTGCTTTTACGATACATTTATTGGACGACAATGAGAGTGAATCTGAAGAGTTTGCAGTGAAGGATGGGTATGTGCACTATGGGTCAACTGTCAAACTGGTGTGTTCAGTTACAGGAATGGCTTTACCCAGGCTCATAATACGCAAGGTAAACATCTTTCAAATATTACCATAGTATTTTTTTTTACAAAATGACTATTAAATTGTATGTCTAAGTACTTTTACAACGTCACTGGGCTAGTGGGCGAGCAGAGTGCTTTGCCAGAGATTGAAATATGACTGTGGTATAGTTAGAGCATTTGTCAGCTTGACGTCGCTGAAGCTAGCCAACAAAAAAGATTATCAGCGTAACCCTTTCGCTGCTACTGCAATTAATTAATTATAGTTGAACATCATTTTTACTTTAACGGTTCAAAAGCTTTAAATAATAAAATTAACATTATAGTTATATTGACAAGGCTTTTTATTGACGGGGCTTGTTTAACATTCTTCTTTAGTTTTGATCGCCAAATATAATGTACTAATCATTTAATTTTTTGAATGCCTAGAGTACAATAATTTTTTGCATTGAACTAAAAACGCGGAAATTGGTGACTTTACAGCTTATGACACCACAATAATAACCGGTACCGAAAATCTCGGCGACGGAACATTTTAAGTTTTTTTTTTTATTTTTTTTTAATATTCTTGGAAGTAAATCACTTACACCCCTGTAGTGGGCGTATGCCTCTAGGGCGAGAGTTGGATGTTGGGGTGATCAATCAGTACAGAGTACCAAACAATAATCCAGTGCGAAAGTTACGGCGACGCAGTTTTTTCTATTAATTAATTGTAATTTAATTTTTTTTTCACATTGTACTGGATAATTTTCTGCCTTGAGCTAGAATCGCGAAAATTGGCGACTTTACAGCTTATGACACCACAAATAATAACCAGTACCGAAAATCTCGGCGACGGAACATTTTAAGGTTTTATTTATTCTTTTTAAATTTTCTTGGAAGTAAATCACTTACACCCCTGTAGTGGGCGTATGCAGTATTATCCAGTACAATGTAAAAAAAAAATTTAAATTACAATTAATTAATAGAAAAAACTGCGTCGCCGTAACTTTCGCACTGGATTATTGTTTGGTACTCTGTACTCATTCATGACCCCAATATCCAACTCTCGCCCCAGAGGCATACGCCCACTACAGGGGTGTAAGTGAGTTACTTCCAAGAAAATAAAAAAAAAACCTTAAAATGTTCCGTCGCCGAGATTTTCGGTATCGGTTATTATTTGTGGTGTCATAAGCTGTAAAGTCACCAACTTCCGCGATTCTAGCTCAAGGCAGAAAATTATCCAGTACAATGTTAAAAAAAAATGAAATTACAATTAATTAATAGAAAAAACTGCGTCGCCGTAACTTTCGCACTGGATTATGGTTTGGTACTATGTACTCATTCATCACCCCAATATCCAACTCTCGCCCCAGAGGCATACGCTCACTACAGGGGTGTAAGTGATTTACTTCCAAGAAAATTAAAAAAAAAAACCTTAAAATGTTCCGTCGCCGAGATTTTCGGTACCGGTTATTATTTGTGGTGTCATAAGCTGTAAAGTCACCAATTTTTAGTTCTATGCAAAAAATTATTGTACTCTAGGCATTCAAAAAATTAAATGATTAGTACATTATATTCGGCAATTAAAACTAAAGAAGAATGTTAAACAAGCCCCATCAATAAGAAGCCTTGTCAATATAACTATAATGTTAATTTTATTATTTAAAGCTTTTGAACCGTTAAAATAAAAATTATGTTCAACTATAATTAATTAATTGCAGTAGCAGCGAAAGGGTTACGCTGATAATCTTTTTTGTTGGCTAGCTTCAGCGACGTTCAGCTTGAGGCAAAAGGTTACAAGTTCAAATCCCTTATGTGGTGAAATTTTTCTTTCTTAACAATTTATAGAATTTTACCATATATGTATGTTGAAATCTTGCTACCTTTTTTAAAATATGTATCAATAGCTTATAACCGCAAAGACTATTCTGTGAACTCCTAGAACTATTCCTGAAGATGCAATCTGCTTGCACTTGTATTTTGACTTCAGCATTGATAGATTTTTTTACCTATTAGCCATATTTTTACCTACCATCAGAATCACCCTTATTTGCCTTTTAATACTATTTTGATTTTGATGTTATGCCTAGTATAATGATGACATTGGCAATTGACAAAATATTTTTTCTGAAAATAGTAACGGTATAAAAACACCAATGAAATTTTTCTAATTATCTAATAAATTAGTGTTAAAAATACAGTTTTTTATCTATGTTCAATGGTGCTGCCAATATAAAATCTTTTACTTCCTAATATCAACTTTCTTAATAATATTTTTTTATAAATAGTGCCTGTTTGACTCTCATTATTCAACTGTAGAATAAATGTAATCATAATTAAGTGCAGTACAAATGCAAAAACTGACTCCCAACTATTTCGTTAAGCACAAGGTACAAAGTTACAATTAGATATTTTTTTTTGAAACATAGCCTATGATTCTGAGACGGCCCACAAAAATTTTATCAACATCTTACTAGTAAATATGACTTTAAAACCACTAGTCACAATAAAATTGATATGGGACCACCTCCGAACCTTAACCTATCTTTCTAAAAATAACCATCTCAATCAGTTCATTATTGACTAGCTAATTGTATGACAAACAAACAATTGAATTAAAAACTTCCTCCTTGTTTAGAGTTGTTTAAAAATTGGTTATTATAGATTTCACTTCATATTAATTAGATGGATATTCAATAACCAATGAAAAAATTATTAACAAGTTGTCTGTGGAGCCCTATATATCGAAAGAGATGGTGTAAAAGCAGTGTAGTTCATTTACTAGTCTGTGAAGCAACAGTAATAAAACTTTAGATATTGTAGTTGATTTAAATAATATTTGTCAAACGAAACATGGGAAATTTAGAGATTCCTTAGTCATTGATATTAATTGATATATTTATTTAATTTTGATATTTATGTTTCTGAATCTTTCCCATTTACCATTAAAGAATGAGGTATGTTATTTGCTAAAATTGGATGGAATAACTTTTATGATATACTTCATATACTTTATGATATGTCTTATCAAGTCAATATCCTTATAGTTTAGGAACTTAGTTAACCTAGTAATAATTTTACATTAATTCAGCTGGGTAAAAAGTTTCGAGGGGATCTAAGTATTTAATCTTATGTTGTTCTGATGTAGCATCATATGCATTTAATCATTGTGTTGGCCAGCTCGGAGGACAGGACATCAATTGAAACATTTTTATATATTATTTACTTGCATTTTTAATGCTAGATTTTATATTATCCTATTATATATAGTGACTACAAAATTTTTAACGCCATTTTTTCTAGTGTTTTAACCCCATTTCCCATTTTAAGTCAACATTTTCTGTCAAGGCCTTTAAAAGAATTATTAAATGTAACTGCAACACTAACAATTTGGTAACTAAACTAAAAATAAAGGTGTATTGTGAGTGTGTATGGGAGTGTATTGGGTTTACTCTTTTTTTTATTTTACTCAGAAGCAAACGTTTTTACTAATAATTTTAAAATTCTTTTTTCAAAATTTGTACATTAAAATAACACTAAAAATGGTTTTAATAGTCTTCTTTACTAAGATATAATTATTAATAATAAATAAATTACTTAAAAGTTAAATTTTTAGAATTAAATAATATTTTTCAATTATTTTTTACACATCGAAATGCGGTAGGTAGGTTAGTATACTTAAATATTTTTGTAAAATGATGTGAACACACATATTCCACAAATTAATTTTCATTTTATTTCAATACTAATACACACAAATACTAAAATAGATACAGGAATAAATATAATAAACACCCAGATCCACTAATACAGACATTAATGTTCATCCCACAAATGCTTGTCCTTATCAGGAGTCTTACCAGAACCTTGCAGTTGGTTAGTGATGATAGGCGTGTACCCATTTAACATTATTGCACAAATAAACACAATTTTAGTAAATATTTCACATTTAAATAAAATATTGCAAGCTGATATATCAGTTAGATACAAGATCACAATAATTTGTAAAAAAATCCAATGCAGTAAATTGAGTAAGTTAGTTAACTTATGAACCTAAAACAATACCTTGTACTGCTACATTTTTACTTTTAGTTTTAAAGTGAATATTATTAAGAAAGCTGATGACAGATTTACATGAAATTAGAATAAATTAGCAAAGTATATTATACCGGTATAACCACAAAAAAAATTTGAAAATCTTAAATATTTGAACTTAGGTATATAAATAATTTGTAGTAAAAGGATCTTCACGCCCATATCCCCGAAGAGGTAGGCAGAGGCACAACCAGGGCACCCACGACTAGCCGAAGATACTAAGTCCCACAATGTGATAGGTGGCAAGCCTATCGCCAACGGGGCACATATCCTATCCCAAGCAACATTTTTTTTATTAGAAAATTTGGAAAAACCCAATTTTCTTTTTGTTGCCCGACCCGGGATTGGAACCCGGGACCTCATGCAGTCAATTTGTAGTATGTTATTACAAAAGAAAGTTTGGTGATGTTTAAACCCTACAGTTAACTACACTATACACTTCTACAAAAAAAAAAATCTTCAGATTAAATTCACCTCATTACATTATCCATGGAAAATTATTACATTTCCGTTAGGTATATGTTTTCTTCAAATTTTTTATTTGTAACATAATTTTGAACACCATCAATCAATCATAAAGAGTAGGATATTAGCTAAACGGGAGATACCCGCTGGTTCTCTTTTCCCTGTCCCATGACATTAGTGCTCACTTGTGTTTCGGTAACCAAGGATAGAGTAGTCAGTAAAATTATATTACAAAAAAAATGTCTTCACACCTGTATGCCTGAAAAAGTACAAACAATCTTGTTATTCACAGGCAGGTCACCACAACTTGACGATGTAATGCCTAATTGAGTGAGAGATGTGGAATGACTATTCTTGCCATCCCAACTCCTCCATAAAACCCAACTACTTCTTAACATCTCTTCAGTCTCCGTATAGGCTCTGCATAGAAGACTGTCAGTAATACCTAAGTTAACAAGGTACTTATTAAGTGGACCTGTAATTCCAGTAATTATGCGAAGTTGTTAGCTTCTGAGTGCAGAATTAAGAACCGCAAGCGAAACTTTTCGTGGACCAGTTTAGTTTGTCTATACATGGTGTTAGGCACATGGTTGGACAAACTAAATTGGTGAAAAGTTAGGATAATTTAGAAACTCTTATAAAAATGCTATTTTAAAAACACTTATTGTTATTTCTATATCTAATATATAAAATTCTCGTGTCACAGGGTTCGCACTTGAACTCCTCCAAAACGGCTTGACCGATTCTCACGAAATTTTGTAAGCATATTGAGTAGGTCTGAGAATCGGCCAACATCTATTTTTCATCCCCCTTAATGTTAAGGGTGGTCCACCCCTAAATTTTTTTTTGTAATTTTCAGACAAAATTTTTGTTTTAATTTTTTTATGATACAGCATATAAAAGTACATACAACCCTAAATTTTCACCCTTTTATCACCAACCCCTATTTTTTAATAGTCATTTTAGTAATTAAATCATTTTTTATCCCGGGTTGATAACTGATCAATCGTCATTTAATTAGTTGTATGGCAAAACAACGTTTGCCGGATCAGCTAGTTGTTTTATATTATTCTTTCAAAATATTTATTTATTTATAACTCAATACAAAAAATTTGTAGAATAAAAAAATCACTAAGAGCTGAAATTTTAGGAGAATTAAAAATTTAACATAACATCCTTAATAAATTCCAATTTTCCCAGAAATGTTTCCAAATGATGACATATTTTTACAATTTTCGTTTGTCCATACATCCATAATATGTTGCTTTGGAAGGATAAAAGAATGGATCTGATCTGCAAAGTTATTCCTACACATTCATTTTTGAAAACTAATATTTATGCCTAATCGCCAAGATTAGCTGCTACTGAAATCTTTTTTGAAAACACCTGCTCGTGAGACTCGTGTTCGATTCCCGACGGGAGCAGTTATTAGTGAGATAAACATTTAGTTTTGGGTGTGTATTAAATTTATTATTATTATACTACCATTTATTTACTTAAGTAGTTTTAAATTTTAATAGTATTGGTGACTCACACCCATAACACAAGTACATAATTTGCTTTCTGTGGGGTTAGACCAATCAATTGTATAATGTGCCCAGGGTTATTTATTTATTTAATGTTGCCCTTTGCTAGCCATCTTTGTTCTCTAAAGACCACATGTATTTCTTGCCACAGAACCCTACGTAGTGCGGCCACTCTCCTGGGCGACTGGTTCAGGAAGTGGCGTATAGAAGTAAACCCCGATAAAAGTGCAGCGGTGTACTTTAATCGGGGCACTAGG
>NJDC01002376.1:118656-133680 GCA_002245475.1 Calephelis virginiensis
GGGGGGGGGGGTCGAACATAAAAGGGCCCTCATTTTACGTCGGGGTAAAAAAGTCGTCCAGAACTTTACAAAACTCGTTTAAAAAAAGTCTAACTTTTCCCCATCAAACGTCATTAGAATTGACAGAACAAAAAACTGTACTGCCGTATTAAATGTGCGTGTAAAATATTGTATTGTATTTTATTTTACCTAAATGATAGTTATACTGTCAATTAAAGGAATTTTAACTTCTGACAGCGCTCCCCTAGTGCAACCCGTTAATTTTTTTACTTTTTATATTACAAGCAAATGGAAAATAATAGTAAAATATAATATGTCGCTTGTAGACACCTAAGACGTTCATAGTGTTTTGCCAGCCTGAGTCTGGGATGTTAAATCTCTTGAGTAATTAAGTTTACAGGCTATCTTACCGTTTTAATCAGATAGTGCCGAGCACTAGTGACTGGAATTTGTAAGACGCTAATACCAAGTCGGGCCAGTGTGCTGAGTGTGAGTTTATGTATGGATGTATGGAAATGTATGGAATAATTTTGTTGCTTTGACTATCCGCTAGAGGTGCTGACAATAACTCCATACATCAAGATCGTTAAACGTAAACGCGATAGTGAAGTAAATCATTTCAAAAACTCACACTAGGCACACAGTTTTTAACAAAACTGTACTACCTTGCAATGGTCACGGTATTAGTGACAAACAACCCGACAGTCTCTTACAAGCATGTTGATTCTTCCCTTGTTGATTAATGGTGTGGATAGCTGATTTCTTGTCTGACAGCTTGGAAGAAGCATGGCTCTAATGCAGCCTTTCCCAAAGTGGGCGATAACGCCCCCTTGTGGGCGCTGGAAGCCTAGAAGGGGGCGGTATAAATCTTGAAAAAAACGTTTTTTTTTTAAACTAGGCGCAACAAATATGTTATTGAGGTTATTGACAAGAAAAAAACGAGGGGGGGGGGGCGCTACAAAACAACTGATTTTCAAAGTGGGCGTTACATGAAATAAGTTTGGGAACCTCTGCTAATGGGTCATTACTAATAAGACCACTGGTAGTTTTTTTTTAATGATATTAGAAGAAGAAAGAAATATAGATAAGAAATTCACGCCGCCTAGAGACATCAAAGGTGATAACGGTGCGTTGCCAACCTGAGACCAGGATGTTAGGCTACGAGCAAAGTAAGTTTACCGGATACTTTACCCTTCAAACAGGAACACGTCAACGGCAAGCATTGACATTATGACGGCAAAAATAGGTAAGGCGATGGTACCAATCCGGAGTCGCTGCAGAACTCTACTACCTATTAGGATGTCACGGTGTTAATGACGGTGAGCCTATGCTCGCCTTTTACGAGCTGCTGGCAAGACAGCTGATGGTCTATTCTGCAAAGGAGCCCGAGCCAACTAGGGGAATAGTAGTGCTATGGAGCTATTTCCTTTGGTAGAATCTACTGCCTTAATTATTTCTGTGTTTTGTGTCTTGATATCTTTGGTAAATTAACCGTCAAATCCAACGGAATTAAGACTAAAATAAAGGCAACACTGATACTATGCTTATATTTTACGGCTTGCATATTTCATCCCTTAGTTCTTATAATTTTTTTAGCTTAAAGTGTAGGGTTAATAAATCTCTAAAAAACTACATTATCTACAAAAATTAAAAAAAAACCCGAAACAAAAACTTGATTTCCCTTTAAAAAGTAAAAGATTTGCCTAATCTCTATGTATAAATATATATATCAACTTTCACCCCCCACAACTTTTGAGCAGCTCAACCGATTTTTATCAAACATGTCTAAGAACACTCGCACATAAGTTACCTTTAATACAAAAAAAAACTAAATTAAAATCACTGCATCCGTTCGGAAGTTATCTCTTTTTGCGTAGGGGTTAAAACGCTTTTGCTATGTTTAAGCATATTAGGATCCTGAGAGATGAGTTACTCGATATACTCGACAAAGCCATAGGAAATTACTAGCAACAACAGATATCATTCCGTACTGTTGTATGTACTGATAAATCTAACTATAAACAAATATACATGTTTCTAAAGTTTGAGAATGCAATGTTAAAAGATAAGATTATTTGTATTTACAGATAACGATTTTTCTATACTAAGCAACAGAATATTTATTTGAATAGATGATGGGCTTCATACAAACTATTGTATGTTGTATTTATTCAAAATTTTTGATTATATCTATGCGGCTTAAAATCAGAACTTTACAGTACTTGCAAGTCGTTCTTTTGTCCAAAGTCGTGTTAGTTATGCTATTTATAACTAAAGAACGGTTTTATCGTATTTGCTGAAAACTAACGGGGAGGTAGCATAGAATTAGGAAAAGGACATAGGATATTTATTACATATTGTATCATATTGTGGAACTTGGTGTTTTCGGCTAGTCGGTGATGCCCTGGTTGTCCCTCAGCCTATCCCATCGGAGGTAGGTACACCATTTCACGTGGTCATCGCATCACGTCTGAACGGGTGAACCAATCTTGCTAATTCTTCTTTTTTGTGTTGATTATTATAAGCAGAAGGTTGTTATGAAAGGAAAATAGCTGGGGAAAATAATGCTTTAATCTATATAAATTGTTAGTAGCTATTAATGTCAAGCCATACTAAGTTCGGCTAGCATTACATAAAACTAAGTTCTAAACATTAAAAAATATCCTTATATTGAGCGTCCTAACGCTTAGAGCCAATTATTTCATAATATATCGCAAACTATCTAAAGGAAACCGCAATTGATAGCGGTTTTCCGTGCTAAAATTAAAATATATATATATTTTTAATTTAACGCCAATATTTTGCAAACATTCGCCAAAGTTTAAAATTTTTGTCTAAATTATACAGGCAAAGACAATTTATATTTAAAAAATATATATATTTACGCATATACTCCCAAAGACGTAGGAATATGCACAACTAGGGCACCCACGACTAGCCGAAGACACTAAATCCCACAATATGATAGGTGGCAAGCCTATCGCCAACCGGGCACATATCCAATCCCGAGCAACGTTTTTTGTTAGAAAATTGGAAAAACCAAATGTTCTTTTTGTTGCCCGACTCGGGATTCGAACCCGGGATCTCATACAGTCAAGTCCAACATCAGGACTGCTAGATCACAGAGGCGATTACAATTTATATTATTTCTCCAGATCTCCTGTGACGCCAGTTCCGCTGGTGCATTCTTTGAATCTCAACGGTGGTGGGGACGTCGCAATGCTGGAGTTAGCGGGCGATAACTTCACGCCTTCCTTGCAAGTGTGGTTCGGTAACGTGGAGGCGGAGACGATGTACCGGTGCGCGGAGTCCATGCTGTGTGTGGTCCCCGACATATCACAGTTCAGGGGGCAGTGGCTTTGGGTTCGACAACCTACTCAGGTACTTTGATTTAATATTGTATGTTTGATCGTCTCGGTGGTCGAGTGGCTAGCGTATACGCTTAACTACACTGACCAACCTCGAGGCTCGGTTTCGACTCCAGACGGGGGATGTGATTCTGGATCTGGGTGTTTATTAAATTCCTTATTGTATATAATTAAGTATTTCTATGTATTAGTATCGTTAACTAACACCCATAACACAATCATATAATTTGCTTACTTTGGAGTTAAATACAATTTGTGTAACTTGTCCAGGATATTAAGTAACTGGCAGTGCGGCCCAGCTTTGCATGGGTGGACAAACTTCTGTAATTTTATACATATAAACCATTCCCTTGTATCACTCTATTAAAAACGCCTTAAAATTCGTTGCGTAGTTTTAAATATCTGAGCCTAGATAGTGACAGACAACGGAAAGCGATTTTTATATATCATGTTGTGATGCATGTATCGGTTTGTATATTCTATGAGTCGCAAATATATGCAAAATAAATTGCATGTTTGTTTTGGAGGTTTTGGGTAGTTTTGGGTACCGATACTATGTTTTATATTTTAAAACAAGAATCACTTGATTTATTAACTTGCGTCAATATTAACAACCTATCTACAGATAGAGTAGGTCTACTAGAATTTTGTTGCTTTAATATTTTTTTTTAATTACTTATTAAATAATAATTAAATTAAATAATTAGTTAAATAATTAATAATTAATGAAAGACTTACCATTTAATAAATTTAAAAATTTATTAAATCTAAGGTGTATGGTAAAGTTTATTATAAGATTTCTGTATATTTAGAAGACAGAAATGCTTGGGATTAATAGCTCCTCATACCAATCTCTATAAATTAATTATATGTAATATACTTTTGTAAATTTTATTTATAAGAAAAAAAGACAAGCCCGCTGAGTTTCTTTCACCGGATCTTCTCAGTGTGTAGCCGCGTTCCGATCCGGTGGTAGTTTTTAGAATTATATAGACGCGTCTCAAGAATCTTTGTATAGATCCATGTGAAAAATAGATTTTGAGTATGAAATATTGAAAAATAACAGTGTTCGCCTGGTAGTAGTAGTAGCATACTGGTAGTACTGTCTCTTATCTTAGATAGATTATTAAATATTGCCTGTTATTTGCTGTCAACGGTGGTGGGGACATAGAAATGTTTACGTTGGGCGATAACTTTGAATGCTACAACCTCCTCATGTGATTTAGTTTGAAATTATAAGGTCATTATGGTAAATGGGTTGATTCTAAACAATGGTGGGACTTCGCCATATATGAATTAATTAATGGCTTTGGGACCGCAACATATATTTTTTAAGTTTTAATTTGTATGACCACTAAAATGTTTTCAATGGCGGTGGGGATATTGTAATGATAACCTTACGGCCACAATTAAATATTCATTTTTCTATTTTGAGATAAAAACAGTTGTACTAAGATTTTAGATAGAAAAGTTTAGTCAAAACTATGTACATGCTTATGAATAATTTTAACTATTAGTCAGTCATTTATTGAATGTATGCACCTAGTCATAGGTGTGCTGGTTGATACCTCTGCGGAGTTAATTTAATAATAAGCAAACACTTAAGAGTTGAATCACTTTCAACAGCTTTCGAACTTGTTTCGACTTCCTTTCCGACCTTGTTTATGTGCCATTTGCTATAATAAATCGTGTTTTAATTTGAGTTTTAGTAATTCATGGATTCGTTTATTTTTAAAAAAAGCAACCGAGTTTAAAAAAAGTAGGAAGTTCTTTATTCGGCCGGTATATTTTTTTATGTATGTACACCGATTTCTTCGAGGTTTCCGAACCGATTTACGTAATTATTTTTTGGTTTTATGTGGAATAGCTTCGAATTAGTCCTAAAAAATTTATTAGTTTTTATTTTATGAGCATTTTTTATCTACTTTCGCCTAGATCCCGATGTTTATTTTTATTAATTTAAATCATATCAGCAATACACTAAAAAGTAAAGTACTTCGACATAGCGATCTTTCGAAGTTCCGTACGTCGATTTTATGAACATTCTCGATACAATACTTCGTCGTTCCGTACAGTCGAACTAATGTACATCGCACTGATGAAAATTTTGAATATAGTACATCGACATTTCAAACTTCGATATTCCGTAGTGCAGTCGCCATTTACTAATAGGTATAAAGTCGGTTCCAAGCCAATTTAATACTTCCTTATAATATAATTATTAGTTTAAAGCTTGGCACCGACTTCAAACCTGTTAGTAAATTGTACATTTAAATAATAGGTAGAATATAATTTATATTAAATCTTCATTATTTTTTACTTTTTAGTTTTGAAGGCGGTTTTTATTGACGTTGTTTTTTTTTATTCATATTTTATTAATGTAACTAGCGGCCCGCCCCGGCTTCGCACGGGAATAAAATATACATATAAACGTTCCTCTTGAAACACTTTATCTTTTAAAAAAACCGCATCACAATCCGTTTCGTATTTTGAAAGATTTAAGCATACAAAAGAACATTGGGACAGAGAACGCGACCTTGTTTTATACTATGTAGTTCTATGTATATGTGAAGTAACAGTTAAAATGATGTCAACTGTTAATGGGATGCTGATAAAATTTACATGGGACCATTTCGGAATCATCTTTCGGAAAAGAATGATCAAATTATTAAAATATTTCTTTTATAGAATATTTTAGCACAACACATAACAAAATGTTTGAGCAGCTCAGTAAAATTGCAAAGAACCGACTTCGTTGACGCCATTTCCGACCTAGTCGTAACTAAGTCTTATATTGTTGTACTCAATTAATATTAGACATTATAACAACTGTGGCGAACTTATAAAATTGACTATTTCCTAAAATCTGAATCCTGAATAAATAAAATTGACTATTTCCTCTCCTAACTAGCTAGGGTTGGAAACGGTGGTAGTGTACGGTAGATAGGATAAAAATATGTTTCCTTTAGAAATACTTATATTATATAATGACGCTTGTAAAGTATAAGTGCTTTGATTTAAATATTAAAATAAATGTAAATACACGAACTCACGCGCACGGGAACTTAGTTTCCTCGGTTTTGTTTGCATGGGAAAAATAAGAATTTTGTTTTTCCTAGTTTCCTCGCAGTCGAATGGAATAAAAATTATCCAATGTCCTCCTGCTTTGAATTAATCTCCCCATCAATTTTCAGCCGAATTAGTTAAGCCGTTCTTGAGTTTTAAGTAGTGTGACTAACACGTAGTACGAGTTTATATTTATAGATTAATTCGAATAAATATTTGCACACAACATGGTAAAATATGTTGGTATATTTCAAAATATTTGTAAACACATACTCCGTAAATAAATAAATTTCATTTCATTAAAAAAAACTTATTAATAACGTTTGTTCCCAGGTCCCCGTATCGTTAGTACGAAATGATGGCATAATATACGCAACGGGTCTAACATTTACATACACGCCGGAGCCCGGGCCACGGCCTGTGTGCGCTCCAGTTGATGACGTCATGCGTCCGGAGCAGACGGCCTGGCACCACGAACCCACGCACCGACTCCCAGACAATACTCTACAATAGCCCATAGACTGCAGGCTGGAGGACAGTCTGCAGTGAAACTACTCTCGGACAGTGTTCGATGTACTGCGTTGCACGGGCGGCAGCGACATTACCTTTAAGCCAATCACCAAACGAAAGTTTAGTCTCGCACGAGTCGACGCTAGCGAGACTTCGTCCCTATTATACTATTTGTGTGACATTAATTTGAAGTAGGGGATTATTCTAAAGGTAGGTGTACATTGCTGGTAACATATTGTGAGAAGTTTTTGTGACATTTGGTGTGTGTACCAAAGAGGTTATAGAATAGTGATGTTGAAGCATGGTAAATACATTAGATTTAGTATTCATAGTGCCTAAATATGTCAAGTGCCCCGATTTGATTCAGAAACCATTTTTTTTATTTAAATTTTATGTATCTGGAAAGCTTTCATTACATAATATATAACTTTCAGCTTTTATATTAAATGATGAGTTAAACAGTAAAACCTCTAAAATAACGAAGTTTTTCTTACTTTCAATTCTAATAATTGAAGTCAATTCGAACTGTTTTAGTTGACTTGACAAAAAAAGTGAAGATACTTTGTTTCAATTGCCAAAAAAACATTTTAGTTTTTTTTAAATGTAATTTAATGATATGTATTTGGCATCTAATACTAATCTTCAAAATATTAAAAAAACACTACGAATTGAAATTATAATGATTTAATAAATAACCTAGCCAGTGGAAACTCATTAGATTTTTTCTTCATCTGCCAACTTTCACAGACCTTTATCCAATAAATATGGTCAGTTTTTCTAAGATAATTTGATCTCTGTATGATATGCGTACAGAAGTTGCTAAATATTAAACAAGTGCTTCCGAGTATGTTGTCTAATGGCATACATGTGTGCCCGTTTGCAATTTTAGTTCATTCCAATATCTGCTTTACAAACACTGATATAAATACAAAAATTGGGCAACAATTTTTAAAATAACTACAAAAAAGTCAATAGTTAAATGAACCTCAAAATGTTCTATTAAAATTGAAGTCGGTTAGGTATATCCTTATTCGTGTAAAAAATAAGACTTCAAATGTGTAAAATAAATAAACTTTAAACATGAAGTATCTGTCAAATGGAATTATTAATTCTATAATAATCGGCTGAACAATGCAGTAAAATTAATGATTTATCGCATTACTTTGTGAAATTTGAGCAAGATCCGACGCGTACCTGTTTTTTGATTTATATCTAATATAATGCGTATTTTTTAACTTAGACAACATGATGATAATAAATTGATTTGTAATTTCCTAGGATTTGTTTATTAAATCGTTTGATTTTTTGCAAATCAGTAATCTTACGTTGACTATTACTAAAAAGCCTGAACATTAGTACGTGTAAGGCAGACGCTTTAAAAAATCTCTTTCTCTAATCAGGTAAATGCAAAACGCAGCCTATTCTATTTTTTTTTTTGTGATTAAAAAATCGGGTTTCGAATATTTTTTTGCACAGTTCGATTTTAAACTATATGAATAGAAAACCAAAAAAAGAAACAATATATACGTAAAGCAAGAAAATAGCACATTTTTTTAAATCAAAATACTCGGACCGAGATATTTGGCACAGCCCAAGTTTTTAAAATTAATTTGGAGAGATGGATTCTTATATTATGTTATTGTAAATACATTTATTTAATAAATGAAAAAATCACTATCATGCGTTCGCACACATTATGTTTTGTTAATAATGAAACCTGTGATCAAACTAAAAGAGATTAAATTGATTTGCCTATAGTTTCAATATAATAATTAATTATAAACTATTGGGCAATCTTTAGTACCTATGTAATAACTAAATCTAAAGAAAATAAATTATCTGTGACAGAAAAACGGGAATTATATTTTATTTCCTGGGGGCCAAATAGCTGTAAAACCATGACGAGTCAGTTTTTTGAGTATTTGTAAGTTTTGTGTGTTTTTCGAAAATGTGCACTCCTCATAATTTTAGTTTATATTATCTCTCACAGAGACAATGCATTAGAGTTTTGTACTCTATTATATTTAAAATATGACCTAGATTTGTCTAAAACTCAACTTTAAAAAAAGTTCAAAAATTGCCAAATATAAAAAAATGAGTACTGAAAACAACGACTGTTCTTTATAAACATAGTTAAGTTCCTTGTATTAAAATGGCAATTTTTGGCTTTCTTTTTTTTTTCAAATAAATGTGAATTAATAATTTAACATTTGATAAAATTGTGAACAAATCCTAAGCAAAAACATACGCTTTTTAGTTTTTAATTTTATTGTATGTATGTACATTACAGAACAATGTAGATCCTTAGGCTTAGCTTATATATTCCAATACGAGTAAGATTTCCTAATTTTAATGAAATTTTTATTTATTACGTGCGAAATTTGTCAATTGGTTTATTTCATATAAATTTGTGTGATCTCGAACATTCCACGAGGGAAGTGTAATAAGTACAAAAAATATAAATATTTTTGTAAAAGAATCAATTTATGATTTATCGGTATCTGTAACTACAGTATTACGAGGAAATTAGCTATACATAGCGCGATCTACCGTTATCGTATAAACTGATATTTTCACAAATTTTTAAAATGATAAAATCACTAAATTTTATACGTGACACGTAAGCATCGACATGAGTGATTTTTTCGTGAAAATTTTTAAAAAATTATACCATGTGCTAAAATTAAAATATCTTGATATATAAATCAGACATTTTTATCGTTTTACATTGTATTTGAAAACTCATGTTGGAGAATCGATTGTTAAACACATCTATTAATAAAATCGATTATATGTGATATTATATAGCAGTCATTCAAAAACATGGATATTTTAATAAAATTTCAGTAAAAATTGAACCTGTTTTTTATTTTTTTAGTGTGATTGAATGAATGAATACACTTTATTATGGACGAAAATTGAAAAGTAATACACACTCATTCACTTATAATATTTAACTTAGGTGCACAAAGGCGGTCTTATCGCTCCAGAGTGATCTCGGCTAGGCAATTTTATTAAATATGTGTTACTTAATACTGTTTGATCTTGACCACAATTATTATGGGAATGAAACCAGATATCTTCTCCCAATGGTAATAAAGCTATTGAGACTAACAATCATTTTCTGTGGTTAGGGCTTTTAAATCTTACTTATGTTTAGTCAGTGTTTTTAAATCTGTGATTGTATAATCGCCAGATAGCAAACATAAGAAGGGTCTATTGTGGAAACATATATGTAATCTATTCACTATATATCCATATGGAACCCATTCACTCTTCCTTTAAATACTCATACTCTAAAAACCGAGATAGACTGTTCCAGTTCTTTGCAGAGTAAATAAACGAACGGGCAAATGTTTGTATAGTGGAGAATATAAACCAACTAAATTTAAAAGCCTGCGGTACGATTTGTTTTTAGTAAAGCTTTCTTTAAATAGCTTGACCACAGAATCGCTGCTCGCTCTTGACCATTTTCTGTGGTTAGGGCTTTTGAATCTTACTAATCAGTGTTTTAACAGTGAGCCTGTGTTTTGAATTCGCCAGATAGCTAGCTTAAGAAAGGTATTTTGTGGAAGCTTGTAATAATGTAACCTAACTATTATATATCTATATGGAACCTATTCACTCTTCCTTTAAATAAACTTAAAAGCCGAGATAGAAAGAGTTTTAGTTCTTTGCAGAAAAAATAAAAAAACGGGCAAATCTTTTTGTAGTGGAGAATATAAACCAATTAAAGGAGTTTGTACCTTTGTGGCTTAATCAACCACCGCCATTTTGTGTTTTTTTTAAAATGGCGGCGCACGATAATTCCTACAAATATGGATAGGGGATACTTGTACAGACAAAAAAGTATTAGGGTCATCATATCCTAAAGCGTGACATTACAGAGTTATTCCATATTTGTAGCAATTGTCGTGCGCCGCCATTTTGAAAAAAACACAAAAAGGCGGCTAGGCATTAAGCAAGGCTTCATACAAAACATTTCAATCCCCTTTAATAGCCTGCGGTACGATTTACTTTCAATTAAAGCTGTCTTTAAATAGCTTGACCACTTAATCACTGCCCGGTCTTGAAACTTCATGCTCTCGAGCATGACGAAGAAGCGAAGAAAGATTTGACCACCCAATTGGCGGAGAGGTTAACGTACACGCCTAACTGATGACCAACCGCAAGGCTCGGATTCGACGACGGGGGCAGGCATTTGGGTGAAGAATACCGAAGTCTGTATTCATAAGTACTTGTTATATTCATTCCAGTATTCAAGTATTTTTGTGTAGGTACTAATATCATTGGCTAACCCATATCACAAGCATATGATGTGCTATTTTTTTAAAGTAGTACCTACTTAATTAGATTTACTGTAGTCGTTATCTAGCAATAGGTATGTACCTACACTCGATTTAAGAGGTTGCCTTTAAATCGTAATTGCGATAATGCTTAAAGACGACTGCAGCTCCAACACTGAAGTTGTTCCATGTGTTATTCTACGATAAATCGAAAACTAGAGTGGACATAATAATTTTAATTTCTTGATGCTCTGCCATGCCGGTTATAGATCACTGACCAGTCATGCTATTCAGACCCGTTTCTTGTTATTTACGCGCCAATCAGAATACTTATTTTTTGTCGTCAGACAACCGATTTTCGACATACAGCGTCGACAAAAAGTTCCTTACGTGCGCATCCTCTTGCAAAAGAGTACTTATGGGTATATTCCTACTTACTTACTACTAATACTAATTTTTGTATGCATCCTAGTCGTGATGGCAGCTGAGATGGTAGAACTCGCATATCTACTTACGGGTACATTTAAAAAAAGAGTGCTATAGATATAAGCTCCAAAAGGTAGCAGGAACAAATGAATCAAAGTGCAGATCCCTACCACTTGGAACTTGGAAGTAATGGCATAATAAGCTGTTGTTTGCTTCTTTTTTGTTAGAAATCTGCTATTGCTTTGTACATTCATAACTTGTTGAACTAATGTTTCTGCCTATATAGGTCATGTTTCCATTTTATCATGCAAAAAATTTAAAATCAGTTCAATAGTTATATTAATTAGGAAATCAATCTTCTAGAAATATAACTACCTGCTATTTAAAGTAAGTATATGTCAAAACTGATGTAGATACAACTAGTATCTCCTATAGGTACCTACTTATGTACCTATATTTATACACTGTTATATTATGGTAACTGGTGCCATACACTCTAGTGGCACATAGCTCACCTGGATGTAAAAGAAAACCGTGGCCTATAAACACCATAGATGTTACAAAGCGTCTCTGTCTTGAGGCCCGGATGGAATGCCTATTGCGCAAATCTACTAGCTACTCTACTCTCCGGACCGAAACACGACAGAGTCAGAAGCAGCAGGAATACGTAATGCAGTATATCGTGTATGCGGGCAAGTTACTGCACAGCTCTCTCTAGCGCCAGCGGTTGCCTGAATTGAACAACTGCCTGACAGAGAGGCAGATGGTCTATTCTACTTAGCGGACCCGGACTAACCCCGGGAAAAATCTTAAAAAAGGCTACATTAGTCTGCCTGTCCTTTCGTACATGCTTTATATCAAGCTATACAAAAAGCTAGAAGCTTGCCTACAACGAGACAACATATAAGTGATATATTATGTGCGCTTCGTAAATTTTGTAATGAATGGTAATATTGAAAACAAAAATAATAAAGTTTTGATAAAAGACAAGCCCTCTAAGTTTATTCTCTTAAGTTTCGCACTCTCTTCTTCTTAATGTGACCGCGATTCAGTTCCGGTGATAGTACCAATATAAATCTACCTCCATTGTAAACAAATACCACTTCTGTGCTTCTATATCAGTCAACCGGGTGGGAAGTCGTCTAACACTTCGCCCTCCGGTGTGGGGCCGCCACTCGAAAACCTTTCCTCCCCAGCAGTTGTCGGTTCTGCGAGCAATGTGGCCTGCCCGTGGTTACTTCAGCTTGCTGACTCTCTGCACTATGTCGGTTACTCTAGTTCTCTTGCGGATCACCGAATCACGGATCATATCTCGCAGAGAAACACCGAGCGTAGCTCTCTCCATAGCACGCTGAGCGACTCTGAGCTTTTTAAGAGCTTACATACATAATTTACATCAAAATGACACTATCGATTTTATTATCATATTTATACTTAGATAGATGTAGATCGTGGAAAAGGACATAGACTACTTTTAATCCTATTATCTCAACTGGATTTTTAGTCGATCGCCCTCCATCAGTAAGTTGTGTTGAGTTGAGTTCGCCTTTGTGGTCTAGCGGTTCAGTTGTTGGACTTGACTGCATGAGGTCCCGGGTTCAAATCCCGGGTCGGGCAACAAAAGAAAATTTTGGTTTTCCAATTTTCTAATAAAAAAAACGTTGCTCGGGATTGGATATGTGCCCGGATGGCGACAGGCTTGCCACCTATCACATTGTGGGTGTCTTCGGCTAGTCGTGGGTAGGTCACCCACGGTCACCACGAAGAGGCACCACGGTAGTGCCTCTGCCTAATTTTGTTTTTCCAATTTTCTAATAAAAAAAACGTTGCTCGGGATTGGATATGTGCCCGGATGGCGACAGGCTTGCCACCTATCACATTGTGGGTGTCTTCGGCTAGTCGTGGGTACGTCACCCACGGTCACCACGTAGAGGCACCACGGTAGTACCTCTGCCTACCTCTTTACTTACTACGTCGAGATTTAATCATTCTTTTTTCAAAATCATGACGTATTTCTAAAAATAGAAATCAAAATTGGTTATCAATATGGTAGTCAATAACTGACTAATCGCGAAACAAACATCCAAAAAGAACAGTCATCATACAGTCAGTAAAAATGCAGTAAATTTTAGAACCTCCTTATTTAAAAAAGCCTTTTAACCTCTTTATTTAGAGTCGGTTAATAAGTAGATTAGCATAAAAATTCGAACCCACAGAAATTATCAGTTTAAGCACAAAATGTGTCCATAACATTTTGAGGTTGGTAATATATAGATAGCTGTAACCAAAAATGATATCTCCGATCGGTATCCTAATCCAGCGTTTTTGAGAAAATGTAAATACTACTTATTATACTTATATTAGGTACATTTTTTCCGATTTTTCAATTAGCAAAAACTCGAACACAATGTGTGTTGATATGTTGATATTTTTTGCGATACGACAAATAAAAGATATAAAAAAATCCAGGAATATATTTCAAGTTCACTTTGACAATTTTGTATTTTATAAAATTGTAATATTCTTGCCTGATAAGTATGTAAGTACATATATTTACATAAACATGTAATACTTAGAGCTTTATAACCTTAAAACAATGAATACTAAAACAAGTTAATTTATAAATATGTATCATATATTATATTTAATTATACATTTATAATTATAAGTAAAAACCATTCTCACGGTAGAAAAACAAATATAATAGAGTAATATCTTATATGAGGAGGGTCAAGTGTAATTAGCTGATTATGAATCAGAGTTGATCGAGGAATCAGTGCTGTGGGAACGTCTTCAAAATATCTTCACATGGCCATAACAAGTCCTCCCCTGCTAACCGTTCCGCACTGCTGGGGTTGACCTCAGATAATCATCGTAAAGTTATCGTCAGTCGTCACACGCCATTGTTCGTACAGATTCAATATCACGTAAATCCAAATGATTCTGTCAAATGTCATATCCAAATATTTTCTTTCTTTCTTTAGGTTTTGGCCTTCACGTTCGTATTTAGCCATTAGTCAAGTAGTAATTTGCATCAAATTTTATTTCAATTTCAATTAATTTTAATTAGTCATCAGTCATAAGTCGTCAGTAAGTCATGTCAGGCTCTTGGGTAAAACGGTGGCCTTACACAAGCTCATGTAATGAGTTTTGGCGGCAATGAGGAAATATACGATACGCTAATTTCTTCATGATTATTTCATTTGTGCACTTTCACTGAACAAAATTGTACTGAATGAATTGAATTGAACATAAAACTTTTTTATGTTCTTTTGATCACTGTTCGTCTGGCAGAGTTCACTTTGTTTGAAATTATTACGTACGTAAGTATCTTTACGCCCATAGCCCTAACAGGTAGGCAGAGCCAC
>NJDC01002376.1:141569-158947 GCA_002245475.1 Calephelis virginiensis
CGCCGACGATGGAAAATATCAAATCTATATTTTTAATTTTTTTATGATATTGGAAGGCAAACAAGAAGACGGATTTCCTGATGATAAGAAACTCACGCTGCCTAGAGACGCCAAAGATGGTAATGGTGCGTAAAAACCTGAGGCCGGGATGTTAAGCCTCGAGCAAAAGTAAGTTTACTGGCTACCTTACCCTCCAAACCGGAACACGTCAACGGCGAGCACTGCCGTTATGGCGGCAGTAATAAGTATGGGCGTGGTACTAATCCGGGCGATTCGCTGCGAAACTCTAGCACCTAGTAAACTTAAAACCTAATTTAAACTTTTTATTTTTATTATGCGATTCATTTTCAAATAAGGAACAAATTTTGGCGTTTGTCTTTTGGCAAGATAGGTCATGATTCCGAGGTTAGATGTTGATAAAATTTAAATGGCATCATCTCAGAATCACTAGCTACCTACTTTCGAAACAAAAATATTATCAAAATTGTGTTGTGGTAATGAAATTGTTCTTAGTCGGTTTTTTCTGTTCGGTTTTTTTCGGTCTGCATACAAATTATAACGATATTATGATTAGTGTTACGAGAGGGTACTTGGAGAGAAAGGTTATCATTAGATCTAAGAAATTTTACCTGACTATTGCAAAATTTCAATCTCATTATTAAATATTATTAAATAATAATAATATTTAATAATAATATATGGGTTAAAGAGAATACAGTACAGCGATGAGAAAATATAACAATTCCGGCGAAGATGGACAGGCAATCACTTGAGCTTAACACGAAATCCAGAAATCGTCGTTGCGACTTTAAGGCCTCTTATGTGTAAAAATCTATTTTAAGAGAAAATCGACAAAAACCGTCTACTGAAAAAAATATAATGAAACAAATTACAACAAAACATGTAGGAATCAGCTACATTATTTAATACTTTCTATTCTTAATTAAAATGAAAAATGGTATTATAGTAAAAAAAAAACAAATTCAGGTGACACATAAGAGATTTTAGTTGCGCTTTTATGCATCATATCAGAGGTTTTGAACTAACTTCGAACAGTTTTCCTTAAATTTGATGAAAAAAGATATATTCAACAAAATAATATATATTTCTTAGAGTACACTTGTTTGGATAGTGAGCAATAAAAATAAAAGTGAAGTGGTACAATAGAAAAGTTACAAATTAAACGGCATATTATTTTCTGAAAACTATATGATTATGCTTTAGGTACCAGGATTAAATTGTAATGCGTTATAAAATGGATGGTAATCCTGATTGATCTATTACCATTTTGACGTGACAACGTCTTAAATTAGGTTGTGGCTCAGAGTCACTCTTGAAAAAGTGTAACGCCCGCTCACGTCTGTTACGATGAGTCACCGAACGAGAGAGAGGCCCGCCGGACCGGTACAATGTTTTAAAGTTAAAATTTGTGCATCTCTTATTTTCATTCAATTCCTTGTTCATATAGTGCAATTTAATAATATTCATATCAATAAATATTCTACCGAGAAAAAGACGTTGTCACGTAAAATCTTTGCCCGTAAAACCGACTTTACAGGCAACCATTTTTTAGTTCTTGAATATGTTTATACTTGCTCTCAATAATTCTTAAAGGCGTTCTGTATAATCTATTTGGCGATACCAGACCGTGACTTTGATCATTTCTTCGATGCGGTATGCGGACCATTCATCGACATGTCTTAACCTATATAGTGTGGATCCATCGGATAAATATTTGAGACTCCTACTGTTCACCACGACAGGATCTCCCTTCTTTTTGCTAGGTCGTATGGATTTTAAGTTGGATTCCATCTCTTTGAAATTGGTAAAGAAATCATAATGAATAGATTTGACCTACTGTCAAATCTATTCATTAGGATTTCTTTCATTTCGCGATCGAGCTTGTCTCATTCGGGTAATATTGGTGGTTTTATGTATTGCTCTATGGTGGAATGAAGACTATCAACCTCCATCATAGTGTGCCCCTTTTCTAGGTAAAGTTGTTCGATACTAATTTTCTTTTTCTGAGCTAAATCGCTTAGAGCGCTTGACAATATTCGGTTACGGTTTTGGTGTCCGCACCCATTAGAAATAATTATGACGCGCTCTGTTAAATGTGGTAGATTTTGACATTAGTCTATTAAACAAGATGTAAATTCATTAGCAGTAACATTACACTATATTTTATTACAATAATTGCCTAAAGATCACAAGTATGGCATGCAACTAAAACGTAATGTGATATTTTAATGACCAACTTTTGCATAGAAAGCACATTGGAGATATTGAATTTGATAAATAAATTACGATAGAGACGTCATATACACTTGGGAGTTTTTGCATTCGATTGTGCTTGAAAATCTAGGATCGACTGGATTTAAAACGTATTTTTGGCAAAAATGACACATAGGAGGTCTTAAAGTCGCAACGACGAAATATGCTCATATTTACGTAACGAAAATATGAATCTAATACAGAGATAGTATTGTAGCTGCCACTCTAATCGTTTTTCTAAATCTTTTACTTTCCAATCAATCAAATTGTGGAATTCCCTTCCTGTCGTGATTCGTGACAGCCCTTCTTTACCTACTTTTAAGAAAAGATTGAAGGAAAATTACTTATCGTTGATACAATAACATACTCATATACCTATTATCCTACTAAGATATTTTAATAATTATAATTGTACCTGTTTTATTTTTTACACACTTAATTATTATATTTTTATTTATTTATTCTAAGTATAGTTATAGTTAATTGTTTTTTGTACACGATACCTTCCATTTTATTTTCACAGCTTCCGTTTTTTTGGGTTGGCTGGAAGAAATTTCTTTAGTTAGAGATATTCTCGCCTTTTGTGCATTTTTAACTTCTCGTGTATTTTGTGTATTTTAGTTTTTTGTGTGCAATAAAGTGTTAAATAAAAATAAATAAATAATAAGTACCTGAAAGTTAGGGGAATGGAATTGATCACGTGGGTGCTAATGTTAAATGCAAGCTTTTGAAGACTCGGGATAACTAAAAAAAGTATCTTCAGGCCCATGTCCAAGCAGAAGTAAGCATAGGCATAACCAAGGCACCCACGATGAAAAGAGCCCATTGATCACTTGATTGTTCTGCGAGTAGGTACAGTCAGTATCTACTTTCGCAACGTCATTAATGAGGCTGAAAGCTCTGAAAATCTGCTCCTAGAGGTATACAAAAGAAATGTTCTGTTAAAAGACCGGAAAAGTAACTGGTCATTTACCTACATTAATTAAATGTAACGATTAAATCTGACTAGAACTGTGAGAAAGTACAGTGTGCACAATTGAATCATTGTCTATGGTTTTTTACATTCGGTCTTGATATATGGAGGCACGATATGCAGAGTGTGGGAACGCTCAGCGATGTTACTTTGCGGCATGACATCTACAGTCGTGAGAACTAATCATTTTTCAAAATTATATGCTTTGTTAGGGTAACTGTACATTTCTTTGCTTTTCTAATGCAGTTTTTAATACTTGTTCCACTTGTCTGCTGTGTAGATTATCATCCAGATGAGTCATATTCTGCAATTAAATTTGTCGAACTCGAACTTTTTATCTCACTTAACTTTATGCTTCCTCTATATAACAGCGCTGCACTGGTTCAGGTAAGATGGCTTGCGATTGTGGAACGCACCAACACGATGGCCACATTCAGTTGCGGTGTTTGAATTATTAGTCGCTGCGACAATGACCATGATGAAGCGCGTCATCCAAGTTTAATGAAAAGAACTGGCGATGCAGCATCGTGTAATAGGTATTATACGAACCATTTCGAGCTACTTTTAAAGCCGTTATAACTCAAAATCAATTTCTAGAATACTGAATTTAAAAAAATCAGATAGGTATCGATTTAAAACTTTGGCTCATAGATCAAAAACCAAGTCAACTTCCAGATAATCTAGAAGTTTGATGTTTGGTACTAAGGTGATGCCAAAACTTTGGACCCCTTTTTACGAATATTGCGCGGACGCAGGAGCATAAAATTTGGCATATTTATAGTTTATGTGTAGGAGAAGTGCAGAACGCTAATATTTTTTAATAACTATGCTTATAAAGTACATTAAATCAATAAATAAAACATTACCTTACCGATGCATTTGACACACACAAACAAATACATTGATGATAACGATAAAAAATCACAGATGGCGCACTAAAAAGTTTGAAAACAAAGTAGTTGGTCTTGAGAAATGAAGATGGCGTTCTTAGCAACAAGATATTAAAATGAACTATGGTCGAATTTCGGCCAACGGGCGATCACTACTTAAGTTAATAATCCAATACTACAAAACTAGAAAGTTAGTCGCAATTAAGTAACAATAAAGCTTAATAAGTAAGCAGGTGAAATAAAATAAATAACCATCCAGAGAGAAAACAATTACAAGAATATAAAATTCAAGCCTTAGATCAGAACTACACGGAACTTGACACTCATATGTATCTCAAATATTTTGCAAATATACTTGGTTTCATGGGCGTCGCCAGGATTATTTTTAGGGAGGTGCATCGTCATCTATACATACTATTAACCGATATAAAACATCGAAATTAACATGTATAGCATCATACATATTTACATACGAACACAAAAATATGTACATACATAGTCTCGAAAAGCATTATTCTCCCGCAAATTCAGTGAGGTAATTTTTTCTATCTACTTTCTTTCCGGACAGAGGGGTGCAGTTGAACCCCCTTGCACCCTGCTGCCGGCGCCCATGCATGGTTTTGCTCCTAAACTTGGCTATTATTAACATTTACGTTCTCATATGATAAATATATTCACCTAGAACTGTGGAAAAGGGCACGCAAAAAGAAGAATAATCCCTCATGGAAGCCCATAAGGGAAGTTAAAAAATAACTAAAATTTCTAAAAAATGTAAAACGTATTATCATGTGTCTACCTAATATTCTGGACGATCCTTTACCAAAGTCATCTCATTTTTCGTAAAAAAAGTAGTGCTTCTGGACATCAGCATTAGTAGCAGATTTATTCCAAGGCCCAAAAGAAGGCCTACCATATGCTTTGACAAACATTTGTAGATTGTGAAGAATTGCCTAGATTACTTTTTGTTACACTTTCAATAGTAATCTAAGAGTGGAATTTTTAAAGTTATACATAGACGCGTCACAAGAATCTTAGTATAGATTCTATGTGAATAAATATTTTTTTTGATTTGATTAGATTTGACAATCGTATGTAGAAAATGACGATTGTTTTCGTCAACTTTCAGATATCAATGTTTGATTGCTAGTCTACTACATTTATCAATAAAAATAAATATTTCAATAACATTTTTATTTTTGTGATTTTTTTAAACGACAATTTGTAAAACAATATTTAATATTAACTTTTTTATTATCGCCACTTATGACGTAAAAACCTTTTTTCTGGCTGGCACATATAGTACAACATGAATGAATGAATGATACGTCACAAAACTATCCTGCAACAAGCTTATTTAGGGACGTCATGGTATGAAAAGTCCTGAGGTCGCAAATCGACCACTAGTCCAGAATTCTAATTGTATAATTCATATTCATATCATTCATTGTAGTTGCGGATTTAACAATGACTAAGTAAGGGAAACGGACTTATATAATTGCCTGATATTATGATAATCATCTTGACATTAAAATCACTTCCACATCCTTATTAAGTCGGCTTAAAACCTTATCTTAATATTATATAGACTCAAGCAGGCAAGGCAGGGTGGGTGCCCTGGTTGTGCCTCTGCCTACCTCTTCGGGGATATGGGCGTGAAGATGCTTTATATAGACTCAATTAAAATCATTGTCATCGTTTCACTGGGGACCTACGTTTAATAGTTAACACAACCCACCCAGGATAATAATTAAACAAATGTCGTACTATTTTTTTTAAGTATCTTAACGCCCATATCCCCGAAGAAGTAGGTAGAGGCACAACAAGGGCACCCATGACTAGCCGAAGATACTAAGTCCCACAGAGTGATAGGTGGCACGCCTATCGCCAATCGGGCACATATCCAATCTAAGGCTACATTATTTTTATTAAAAAAGTAAAAATATACATTTTGTAATTTTTGTTGCCCGACCTGGGGATTGAACCCGGGACCTCTATATGCCAAGTCCAACGCCAGACCGCTATAACACAGAGGCGATGTAAAAAAAAGTATTAAATCTTAATTATTTTTTAGTTTTGAAGTCGGTTTTTTTAACGTAGTTATTTTTTTAATAGTTTTTAGTTTATTGCCGATATGATTTAAATGAATAAACATAAACTACGGGATAGGTGAAAACAGATAAAAATGCTCATACTATAAAAACTAATGGTCTTTGAAAAACCTACATGAATGATTTTTTTATGGTACCAGTCCGAAACTATTCCGCATCAAATAAGAAAAGAATTATCTACGAAAACCTGTTAGGAAACCTCGGCGAAATCGGTGTACATACAAAAAAAAAAAATATACCGTCCGAATTAAGAACTCCTTTTTTTTTCAAAGTCGGTTAAAAAGGAGTTTGTGTGCTAGATTATTGGCTAAATAATCGCGTTAAAACATAAAAAAAAAATTACAGATATTTATGAAGGAATTAGTGTATCGTGTCTTCCCTCGTTACCGCCAAATCTCACTAAATGAGCTTGAGTAATGAGACTACCGCTTTACTCAAGACCCTGACATGACTTTGACTAATGACTTATGACCGACGGCAGACGTGACAGTATGGCCTAAAGCTGTTAGCCGGCCCCAATCACGTGGAAAATTAGCTTAAAAAAATATGACAGTCGAATTGTTAACTTCCAACTTTTTTGCCGAGTTGGTTAGAAAATAAATATCAAATTGCGACGTTCTGATGAAATTGGGGTCGGTTTTGGAGTTTTACTGTGCTTCAATTATTTTCTTTATCATATTATCGAGTTTTTGCTTTGGCTTTTGCCCCATAATTTACAAAATTCTGAATATGTATTCTAGAGGGGTAAAAGTCAAAATTATAATAATTGAGCTATAATCCGTTAACGCTTAGTTCGATTTAATTAATTTATTTTTTTCTAAAGTGAAAAAAAACTTCTTTAGCGGCGTTGCGCACTTTTTTGGAATGGGTAAAAACTTCTAAACTCGCCTCAGATCATCAGATCTAAAATTCGTAAGACGGCGCAGGGCGCTTGCGCGAATGTTCATGTTGTCATGTTTGTGTACGATAGCGCAATAAATGAATATTGTATTTTACCACATAAATCATAGTACTTTCATACTGATAATTAAAGCAATTCGTGCAAAATTATTCCCTAACTATTCCAAACTATCAAAAATGTTTTTAAAAGCTTTTAATTAACTTGCAATGTATGTATGTTAGTTCGGGTGAAATCTTTGAACTCAATTTGAAGCAGATATCTTCAACCGATTGTGCTGAAATTTTGTATACACGTTTAGTTTGAACAAAGACAACATATATTTACTAATCACTGGTTTGGATGACAATACACGATGAAATACGTGACGTCATTCCGAAATTAACACGGCGGACCATCTAAGATAGCGGAACAGTTATTTTTTTAATGCACTTCTACAATATGGGTATCAAATGAAAATGCTCGTTGCGAGTTTAGCTGTATTCGAAAAAGTTATAAGTTTAACAAAGGAAATAATATATGTATGTATGAATTATGTTTAAGTTTGAAAAATTAAATATTTTATCATATTTTATCTCATAAGTAATACTAGTTTAACTGGCCAAGGTAAATTATAAAGTGGCCGTACTAGTAGGTAGCGTACTGAAGTTTATAGTTTAGCACAGAGTACTAATAGGTACGTACTAATAGTACCAATAATGTGTACTAGTAGGTACATTTTACAGATTGTACGATTACAGAGCGAACCCAAAAACGTCCGATTATGAGCAAGACTATTGTATTATACCATATAAATGATAGCACTTTCATACTGATAATTAAAGCAATTCGTGCAAAATTATTCCCTAACCATTCCAAACTATTAAAAGGGCACAACGTTAATATTCGAGTTTTCACTTCTGCCGGCACCCCCGGAGTGCAACTCGTCTTTTTTATTTATAGTATGTAAGAGCTTTATAAATGTTTAAAGACATAATAATTTTGTTTTGTAATAATTTTGTAATTTAAAAATTACAGACACTAACATTCAGTATGTACAAAGTGACCTAATAATTTAAAATCCGAAATGTAGAGGAAATTTTAAATGTGCAAGCTATCTTACATTCTCACGCCCAGTACCCCCTGCAGAATAGACGGAGAGTATCGAGTGCCAAGTCGAGTCGGCTAGTATAACGTAATTCTAAAGATACAAATTAATGTGTCGGGTGTTTTGCTGTTGTAATTTGTAAAAGACAAGTGTTGTTAACCAAGAAATTAAGAACGGCATGTAAATTTTTCGCACACAAACTGAACAGGTGGAACAAAGTTCGACGGAGCAGCTAGTCTTTAAATAAATTATAAATTAATATTATAAATGCAAAAGTTTGTATGTTGTTTGATTGTTACTCCTTCGCTCAAAAACTGCTGAACCGATTTTCATGAAACTTAGCACGTACAAATTTAGAGGATAACTTGGATTAACACATAGGATAGTTTTTATCCTTAAAAATGTTCCTGTGGAACAATTAACCACACGACCAACGCCGCGGGCAACAGATAGACTATCATATAACCCAATAACGTCGGTAAAGTAACGTTAACCACCCGCTATCGGTTGGCCTGTGTAAACTTTAATGTCAACCCTATAATCTCGACTTAAGGCTAGCAACGCACCTTTAATATCATTAATGTGTTGTACCTATTATTGTTTTTATCATAGGAACACAATTTACATATTTACATTTCAACACTGTTTCTCTATAATAGTGGAGGGCAAACAAAAAAAAACGCCCGCGTGAGACACAAAACGTTAATATGGGTACAAATCATTTGCTAAACATCTAGCGGGAAAACTAATAGCTGACAAATCTTTAATCGCATGACTCAGTTTACATGACTGGGGGCCATTTAACCAATGGTCTGTCAAATTATACACTTTTAGATGAAAAATCAGACACGAAATTGCTCTAAACACTCATATTCTTGATGTTAGATAAATGACTTCCTGCTACTTGCGACAATAGGGGCATCATTATTCTTAGCGATTCAAGAATATATCAAGCAATCGTGGGAGACTCTCACGTCTATATTGCGGATACATATTTTTTGTTTGTTCTTATTAACAGTTTTTGTAATAGCCCGCTTTTACCTTAATTGTCAGAGTGCGCTGCTACTTCAAAGTAAAACTGTTTTGAAAGTTTAATTCCAACTCAGCCCGTTATACACGAATAAATTAAATGCTTGTCCAAGCTCTTCTGATATCTTTATTTCACAAAGATTACAATACAGATTTCTCCGCATTAAATGTCCGCATCTGTTTTAGTATTTTTGAGAAGGATGATTTAATTATGAATAGTTATTATGCGAAAGTGTTTATTTGTCCTTCTGTCTCGTTGCAACGGAGCGATGCTTTGGTTTAACTTTCGTGTTTTGAGATAGATAAGACACTGTTAATTAACATAGACTACGTAGGTACTTTTTATGATATAAGCGCGCGTAACCGAGGGCAATACCTAGTTTATATTTTTTTATGTGATAAGATAGCGAACAAACAGATAGGCTCTTCCGATGGCCAGGGCCGCCGTAAGCAGGTGTGCATTGCACGCGGGCGGCATGTCCAAGGGGGCCTCAAATCGAGCGACATATCACATAATGTTTGAAGTGATTGTAAATAGCTACTCCATCTATAGCTCATAGAAACCGGCTTGGTGTTCAGTGTTAGCGTTGAAATTAAACTCGTCTGCAGCCAGTCAGTCAGCAGGTGAGATCGCCAGACCCCGTTTGGTTTCGCTTCAATTTCAATATAAGTATCCAAATGTTAATTTTCATAAATTTTAAACAAATAACAAGGCAGACGAGATTTGAACCTGAACCAATTCGTTTCTCGCTGGCAAATGCTCGAACTATTTAAGCTACCAAGGGTTCAACTCCTGTGGTAACGTTTTGAATTCCTTACTTACCGATTACGTTGGTAGTTGTGGCCTGTAGCTACACAGTTCTGTGTGAAAAACAAATAAAAAGTAAACAGGTTTTATCTCTCCTTAAAATTTGTGAAAGTTTATCCCAAATACAGGTTAAGTACTAAAATTTCAATATCCGTAATTGTACTCTACTAAGGGTAGAACTGGCGAAGTTAGGTTGTTAAATACCTGTGCGTTTTTGCATCGTGGATAGATATTAACGATTGTTCATTATATTGAAATTATTTTGTTAATAGTTCTTCTAAGGTAGAAATAATATTTTTTTAAACTTATATGTAAAAAATGTTATATACATAAACTTGTATATATATATAAAAAAAACTTATATACATAAACATATATACCTAATCAAATGTATTTATTGGTACTTGGCAGTGCAAGTTTTCTTTCTCAATTTATTAAGGCCGCGAAAAAGTCCTTTTAATATAGGTAACTTTTAATACTTGCAATTGTTAACATCTTAATGATGAAACTAAAAACGTAATAAGAAAGCAAGTGAAATAAATTATTTACAAAGGTTCTGAGAATCATCTGCTGAACGTAATATACGCCTTGACTTTTCGGGTTAGAAGTAACCTACAGATAGCTCAATGATCCTTTGATGACCACGAAGCTTACCTTAGTTGTGACGGCAGACGCCGATTTCGAGGAGTCAGAGAACTTTTAATTTGTGGTCAATTAAAGTAAAATCTTCTTTGAATTATAACTCTTATGTCTTTTATTTAAAAAATAATCGTTAATTTTCTTAGCTATCGCATTAGATACGCATGAACTGATAAGAATGATTTTGCCAATTATTTTTGTTGTTTTTGTCATTGTCAGTAGAAGGTTCATTTGAAAAAAAGGGATACTCAATGCTTGGACTGGAGAGCATCTATCGGCTCGGTTTTGCAGATGGGTCGTAGCCCAAATATCTTTGGAATCACTTGGTTACAGTAGTTTTAGCGGTACACAATGTTTGCCGGGTCCAGAGCAAACATTGTAAGGAAAGTGGTCCATGTCATTTACATATGGACTTTCGAGAGACCGCACATTTTAATTTATTTGTTGTTAATGTTTTCTTTGTGTAACACTTCTCTTATTTTTAGTGACTCATATGACATTAGTTTATCTCTTTCATATCGTATTTGATGCCTCACGTATTATGTGAAAACGGACATAGACCGGCGCCTCGTTGGTCGAGTGGCTAACGCGTGTACTAGTTACATCGACCAACCGCGAGGCTCGGATAGTATTCCCGATGGAACAGGCATTTGTGTGATAAACATTCAGATGTCTGCAGTTCCGGGTCTGGGTGTTTATTAAATATATTCTGGTATCTATTTAAGTATTTTTATGATTAGATTCGTTGACTAACACCCATAACACAAGCATATAATTTGCTTACTTTGAGGTTAGATTCAATTTGTGTGACTTGTGCAGGGAGATTTATTATTCTTTGATTATTAAAGGTACAAAAAACAGGTTTTGTTTTTTTTGTTAAATAAAGTAAAAATAAAACTGAATATAATCTTCTCGCCCCTTGCGAAATTTTATTTTTTAAGCAAAATTAAATAAACAGTTTAATAACATCCAAAATCATGGCATAACGTTAATATTTGATTTAACATAATACATAAGATTAATATGTTTTACTTACATAAGTATTCCATTCATGCATTTATGTAAAATATGAAAAGCTTTTAAAAACATAAATTTATAAGCTTTCGTAATTTATAATGTTATCTAATCAATAACATGTATTCAAAAGATGCATTTTATTATTTATTGTTAAGATTGGTGAAACAACTGCTAGTTTCTTATGAGTTCATTCCTTTTTTTACTTTAGACAGCAAATTTTAATTTATTTCCTGAAATCCCAGTGGAATGATAGAAGTTAAATATGTAACAGTTCGTTTTATTATTTTAATTTATATCTTGTTTTCATTTTTTTTTCTATATATCAGCGAAATAATACAAGTTATAGTAACCGTGATTGGTATTTTAAAAGGTGTACATTGTTAACAAAATAGCGGCTTAGTGTCTATGGAAAAAACACATCTCATAAACATTAGTACAAATATTACTACTAGCAAAATATCTCATAAAAAATTGCTGTCTCATTGATTGCTGTAATAAATGACATATATTTCTGTGCTACACAATTTTATTGCTAAAATAGGGCAATATTAGAAATAATAAAGTTTAATAAATAAAACAAAAGGTTAACATTGTTTTTTTTAACAAAAAAAACGATGTCTTAAGGAATTGTCAATGAATTAAAAGTGCTGGGACACTTTATTGAACACATTTATTTAATGAATCAACCATGAGTACTATTAATGTGACATATTTTGTACTGTTTTGTTAATTAAAAAACAGCATTGCTTAAATTTTGTAAAAATTTTTTTACAAAATAAGGAAGGTAATAATTATAATGCACATTTGTTATACGGGATCGATTCCAGGTTTACGGCCAATATTAATAACCTATTTGAGATAAGAGATATCGCTGTTTTAGATCAGTTGCCAGGCAACAGCTATTATTTTTTAATAATTTGCAAAAATATCTTAGCAACAAAACTCTAAAAACCTGTTCGTTCTGAAAAAAAAATCTGTACCACAGGTACCGCTTTTTATTGTTTTTTTATGTGGTCATTCTTATTATATTTCATTGCAATCGCTGTATTTATTTAAAAAATAGCATATCACCAATTGACGTACTGTTAGTTTTAATTTTTAAGCTATTGCATAGCTTCTATCGCGGGCCTTGAACGTGGAAACCGAAACCAGAAATTCCGTAACGAAAATAACCTAACACCTCCCACTCCGAGCGACACAGCAGGGATATTTTTTAGTTTTGCCATCTATCGATGTATAGCAGAACTTTTAATGACGCTTTGATCACGCTTGTCTCTTTAGTTCAGCAACTCGCCTCTAGGTGGCATTTGTTGTATCGGCGTTATTACGTATGCGTAATCACCTTCTTTACCCCGCAATCTGGTGAATCACGCCTGCTTTTGCAATAGCTTTACCGCAGCAGTCTCTGAGTGACACACGTCTTTTATTATGATTATTTTGTCTACTTTACGCGTAAATAACCCTAGTGTTATGTTCTTTATTTCCTTTTCTATTTTTACTTGGCCATTACATAAATTGCTTGATTTTTTTAACAATATGCATTACAGACAGACCTGACTACAATCTGTTACGTATTTGTTACCAAGTTTAAAAATTAAAACTGAACAATTAAGCGTTCGTTCTTTCATTTACAAAATTTTTAAATAATAGAGAAAATTAAAAATACGACTCATGTGTTTTTCATTACCAATATAAAATAAGATAATATAACCTAACTTAAAACTTTTAACAAAGATTCACTGTGCTATTTAGGATGAAAAAATAAAAAAAAATACTCATTTTTCTTAATTCTGACAAGGGTGTATAATTTCATATATTTAGATTTTAATATTAAATTAATAAATAATTTAAAACGACATGAAAGGTTACAACTCATATAATATGTCTTTGACAATAATTTTATTTCAACAGATCATTAATCCATGCAAAGACGAGATTTTATTGTACATATTTCATAAAATATTTTTAAGAATATAATTCATATAATTTAATATTACATTACACACATATGTATACAGTTAGGCACGACATCAGACTTGCTCTATACACAATATAAAATTAATATATAAACACGATTTCATATTCGTTTCAAAACTAGTTTCATTCAAATGACAGGAAATATGTCACTGTCATATCGCTTCTAGTTACGAGTTAAGGCGCTTTCACACACACAAAAATCCCATGCGATTCTTATTTTATCTAATCTTAATGTGATATTAATATATTACGATGACGCTAGTTAAAAAATCGCATGCGAAACATCGTGTGATCCCGCTTTAAGTTATTAAAATTTTTCTATGAACTCGAATATAGTTCACAATTTCATGACATTTGAAGTCATTGTACTAACTATTGTAAATAAGGAGTTGTATATACTAATTACTAGTGTTAATCTGACTGGACGGAACGTTAGTTGTTTGTTAAAATCTCCAGATAATCTTATTATTTAGTTAAATATTAAGCCAAGTAACCGTGCCAACATTCAAACAGCATACAACTTTCTTTTTTGTCTGTTATTAATTATCTACCTATGTAGCTAAACACATTTTGACGCTCTTTACTATTTGGCCATTGTTAATCACCATAGAGACCAGTAGGGCTAATCTTAAATCTCGATCACATGTAAGAATAAAAATCGGAATCGGATTCGTGTTATTTTGTATTCTTGAATACAATACTGGTGAATTATCAACGTATAGTTAAAAAAATCAACGAATCCGAAAGAAAACAATACAATGAATCCGATATATTTTATTAATCTATTTATATGTATAATAATTTATTATATCGGATTCCTTGTATATTATAATGACACAAATTTGATTCTAATTTCCAATTTTGTATAATATCGAATTATACGAGTAACCTTATAGTTTACTTAAGTCTCTTATTATTGTAAGAACTCCATCTAAATTTTGCAAAAATGCACTTACAATATATTGCTTGCCCATGTTGATAATCGAACCTCATGTTATTTATTTATAGCATTACTAATGCTGTTGTAAACAATATGTAAAAAAATCGCTGATGCCTTACATTTAAACTGGTCAAAATCTGACTATTATAAACAAAAACTGATCACTAGGGATTAATTAATATGATACACTATTGAAGCATCATAGTATTAGTAGTTTTTAATCCACGCTTCACAAACGTACAGTAAAAAAAACATACTTACAAGCACCCACAGGTAATTAAATATAGTTCCCGCCAAAAGCGACAGACCTTTAAATTCAGTAACACATCTCCAAAAGTAAACCATATTTTGATCAATATTGCGTATTACTTATTTACTTATTTATTACAAAAGAGAATAGAGCAGGGGCACTTTTTTCTAATTATTCCCGAGTGACTTAGGTATCATTGGTTATTAATATTCTTATTAATCTGTATCTATAACGTTACTAATTATAATTTGTCATTTATGAGTTGTATATGTGAGAGTGAATAATAAAAGAATGCGATTTTAATTTCGGTAAATGAAAAATATGTATCACTCAAAATCACTAAGTGATATGTTAAAATAAGCACCCCAGGTGTAAGTTTACAATATTAATCAAATTGGAGGACTATTCCGCTAATTCAGACGTAGTTGTCGATTCAAATCTTTACTTTGCAGATTTGTGTTCTTTATAACATAGGTTAATGATACAATATAGAGACAATTACAAATAAAGTAGCGGAATAGGTTTAACCCTTTGTTACTTGTGAATATATGTAATCATTTAATCTGTGGATACATTATTTCACTCGCATTGACCTCTGTTTATTCATATTGGTGAGCATTAGTGAAATGTACGAAGTAAGTAAGTCGTCCATTTTGTAGCCGAGTGATGTCTCGCAAAGAAGTTTTGATCCCCGAACCAGGTTTCCTATGGTCATGTGGAAATATGTGTTACCCGATGACCAATTTGAAATCCTTGTGAATGGATGAGTGACCAAAATGTCCTGGAATAAAATAATTACTATGAAGCGAACGCTCCCGTATTTTGCCGTCCTCCGACAATAACCTAACCTGCACCTCATAGTCTGCTTATTAATGGACGAAGATTGTTTATAAGCTGCTCACAAAATCCATTAAATATTTCTTGTTATTAACAAAAATGATCAAACAGTTACGCATAAGTATTAATAGTTAGTTCAAATAATCGTCTGTTTGAGAGTTGTAAAAATAAAATATCAAGTTAAATATTGAACCATAGTTTAATATGTTCGACTAATAAAAACTAAACTGCGGACGACCATATTTGAGAATCGTCTGACATCACGCCTTCCAAAATAAAACTTCGCCGATGTATGTTTTGGAGTTTAATGAGAGTACGTGATAAGAGCGTACAGATTTTATTTGATTAAACTATGACGTTGATGTTGACGTTGTCGCCTCTGTGGTCTAGCGGTTCAGTTGTTGGACTTGACTGCATGAGGTCCGGGGTTCGAATCCCGGGTTGGGCAACAAAAAGAAAATTGGGGTTTTTCCACTAACCAACCATGTGGCTTGGGTTCGATTCCCGGCGCGGGCAAACATTTCTGTGATGAACATTTAGATATCTGCATTTCCGACTCTGGGTGTTTATGAAATTTATTCTGGTACATATTTAAGTATTTCTATGTATTAGAACCGTTTACAAACACCCATAACACAAGCATAAAATTTGCTTACTTTGAGGTTAGATTCAATTCATGTAACTTGTCCAGGGATATTTGTTTATTTATTTATTACTTTTCTACAATACATATGTTGTATGTCGCTGTCTTCATTCTATTCCAGGTTCACATTTATTGCCGACAAGATTTGTGGATGACCGAATGGGTACCCTTATCTATTTCATACGTTATAACTGGCTAATAGATATTATATTGCCCAGCTACACCAGCTATCAGCTTAAGAAGAGACAAAACGTCATCGAATTTGAATCATGATTGATTCGGATCATGAATTTGATTGAATCATGTTGGCCCATCATTTGGACTACAGCGAAGCAGTTTAAATTGGATATATCCGATATCCTAGCCATTCAATAATATTCAAATTTACCAATTATCTAGCTGTTTCTCGTGACTTCACTTGTTCTTATTTATTTCTCAATTTCATAAAACCCACAAAAAACTATCCAGTTTTTTATTTTGGACCAAATTATACAATGTGTGGTAGGTACATGGAAATAGTTTAAAAGTTTTGTTGTTAAAGTTTTACGTATTTATATACCAATAAATTTTGTAAAGATTTATTAACGAGAGCCAAGGCAATTGAATGCTACTTTAACAAGATTTTTTTTTTAATTCAACGGTTACTTTTTTTGTTAGTAAGGGATAAATTTTACAACTGATTTTGATCCAGGTAATCTCAATTTATTGATATGAAATACATTTCAATTGACAATACAATTACAGAATCAGTATTATAAATTTAAAATGGCCGCTGCAACGCGCAACAAAATAAGAGATTAAACATATTTTGCTGTCCACCTAATATGGGCATCAAATAAAGGTTTAAATTATAATATAGTACAACTTTAATACCCGGTTCCTACATTCAAGAAACGAATCGTTTTGTTTACATATGGTAGTTTTTTTTTACTAATAGTAAAAAATCTAACTACGGTCGATGGTTATCGACTGTTGATTTGAAACATTTTGTGTAAGCAACGCTTCGTC
>NJDC01002376.1:159766-170651 GCA_002245475.1 Calephelis virginiensis
GCTAATTCCGCGTAAGCAGTGTAACTGTTGTGGCAAATAATCCTCCAAACGACACAGAATGTGACAAGCCTAACTGACGTTCAGACCGCCCACCTCCGCGACCAGAACACGAATCAAGGAAGAGCTCGGGAAACAATACAAATTGTCCCGTTCTTTACATGTGACAACCCTACCTAAAGTCCCCACCTTCCACCTCCGCGACCAGATCACAAATACAGTCCGAACACGGGAAACAAAACCACTTGTCACGTCCTTCACCAACTTTGTCAAAGAACTCACCACAGAGAACACCAAATCGCACTCGACGTACGTTTCGCCTCGACAATGAGGCATCCTCAGGAAATCGACCGTACCGTACAAACGACGACACACGAGTGGTTTTGTTTCCCGTGTTCGGACTCCATTTGTGTTCTGGTGGCGGAGATGGGCGATGGGAACGTTAGTTAAGCTTGTCATATTCTATGTCGTTTGGAGGATTATTTGCCACAACAGTTACACTGCTTACGCGGAATTAGCAAAATAAAGACTTATTTTACATCTGTTATAATGGATTTCCGCAAAGTAACGCCTGATTCAATAAAATAAAAAATGGGCTATAGTTTATTAACGGGTTGTTCAATTTTATTCATATTTTTGTATTATGAGCTTTACAGATTATCCCGTATTTTTCTCAAGTCATAAGTGTTGTGGTTTCGAAATTATAGTCATGACACTCAATAGGTACAAAGTTAACAAATAACTTGAAATCCGAAAAAGAAAGAAACATTTGAAGAACGTGTCATCTTAAGCTCATACACATACTTCGTAATAAATTTCATTTATATTAATTTATGAATGTGAAATTTAAGTCGCAATAGACAACATGGGTCGATTTACTAATTTAAACAGGTTAATCGTTTGCTAAATATAGTCATAAAGAAAGTCGCGGATACAGCTAGAAAACAGTATGTTTACACTAATACAATAATATATAAAAAAACTAAATTATTTTTCCTTTTTCTTACAAATATAAATCAAAAACCAGTAGGGCTACTCTTGAAGTTCGATTCATGCAATATTGAATACAATACTGGCGAATTTTTAACATTTAGATTTAAAACATTTAGTTAATAGTAAATAACAAACTTTATTTAGATACATTCATTGAATTTATTTGTAACTAAATGTTAATATTCCGCTAGTGCTGTGTTCAAAAGTACCTACAATGACATATTATATACGATTCCAATTTCCAATTCGTATGATATTGAGATTCAAAAGTAACCTTACAAAAGTTGACTAATTAGGAATTCAAAATACCTGGTAGGTAAACTGTGGTGTGATGCCGTCGCGCGTTGGTCTAGCCTTCTTAATCCAATCAGTCAAATGTCTTACAAAATCAAAGAAGAAATCTCCCTCTGGAACTGATATCACTTTATCAGCTATCTTAACAAATAAACTAAAACCTTCACTAGATCTGAGATTCAATCTCTGTGCTATATTTTGGCAAAAATCTTTCGCTCTTGTAGAAGAATCTACTTCAAAAGCTTCATCTGTGTCATCAGGGAAGTAAACTTTATGAAATATTTGAGTCGTTTTGTGCTGAATCGCCTCCACTTCTACTTGATGAGGAGGATACTTTCTCTGACCATTCCGCAAAGTCTTTTGTAATCTTTGCAAAGAATCTTGAGCAATGGGATACCTTCTAGTCCTTAAAAATAGAGTTAACTCTTTGAGAAGACCTTGACTACATGCAAAAAGACCAGTTGCCAACCACATAAGTTCCCAACCCCGTTCTTCTGACATTCTATTCCTATTATCTGTTAACTGTTTCATTATTTGGCAGTATATTTCATCACGTAATATTTCGTGCTTGAGTGGACCATCAAAAATATGGTCGGTATACTCATTACCTATACGAGGTCTTTTGGAAGGCAAATCACCCATGTATTTGAGAATAGCTGTGAAAGCAAAACAAGCTTCTTCAGCCAATTCCTCTTTGGCTTGCAGCTTCTTTAGCAGCGGCTGTTTTATCGGCTCTCTTGAATGTCTCCATAATTCTTCTGCTCCACCCCTTTTGGCTGTAGATAATGTGAGGGTTTTTGAAGTCGTACGCTTCGGTGGTAGTCTAAAATGATCTAGTGCATACTCTAACAAATTGTGAGGCTTGTCCCGAGTTTCTGTTCCATTAAGAATACTAGTTGGTGGTCGCCGTCCATGTGTGGCACCGTCTTGACAGAAAAGAGCTAAAATATCTGGCGGTGGCTTTGATAAAGCTGGTAGGACGTACACAGTTTCTGCAGGAAAATCACCCCTCTCCACGGTTCTTTCACAGCGACCAATACACCAACCATTGTTTAATACGGACTCTCCAGTACTATCTTCTTCCAAGATTATAAGATCGCCCTTCTGGAAAGTTAAAAAGCTAGAGCCTTCGCCTGGAGCTTTGTAATCTTGTAAGGCAATGACAAATTTTGACCTCTTTTTCAACCCTTCCAAGAAATATACGACTAAATCTCTAATATCTTCGGCATTTGGACTTTGAAATGTAAACTCTTCACCTCTTACTGTTGATAAACTGAACGTTTGGGTAAACACTTTATTAGTTTTTTGACTTGAAACAGTTGTGATTTCAGGAAATGATAATTCTAGCAACACTTGTTCTTGATCATCGACAACATAAACGCCAGTCCAGTTAACCGCGATAATGACATCGTTTTTCGGCAAATTTGGTCCCGAATTCCGATACGCTTCGTAAAATCTTGAGAATAGTAAAGGCCACTTAAATTTAGCGTAACTGACTACATCTTCTTTTACTCTGTAAGCTAGGACTTTTTCCTTCACGTAATAACTCTTTTTATATGCTTGGACGACTAAAGCGCCCCAACGATCAACAGCTTTTTCGACTCCAGTTAAACAATAATCAGGAATGTAATTTGGTAATAATGTATAAAGCCGTTCGGTATTCATATCTTGTCCATACTCAATGTAATATTGCTGTGCTGCTATCATAGCTAAATCTTCTTCTTTATCGCATCTGTATTCTCCAAATTTAACACCCCTAACTACTTGTTGATATATAAGATTAGTAGCTACTTGATCTTCAGTAGGGTCATGCCAAGGGGCAAATATTTCTTTTCTAAAGAATAATCTCCAGGGTGCATTTCTTTCTTGTGCTCCTTGTTCTTTGGCGTACTGTTCACATTGTGATATAGCATCCATTACATGATCGCCACCGCTACCAAGTGAACTAACTTTGTCGAATAAAGCAATGTATAATGAAAAACCAAATTGATCTCGTAAACCAATTTTATCAGATAACTGATTGCAAAGTTCTCTAGCTGTGGTTGCAGAGTCCGCAAGTAACGTTTTTGTATTTCCATCCATAAATGTTATCGGGAGCATTATAGGTTTTTTAGATTTTGTAGCTTGAAGTTCTAGCCATGACGGAGGTTGATTTCTAGTGCCGTTATTAAAAGTTCTTTTAAGACGGTCTTCACAATAAGGAGCATAACCAGGAGGGCCTTCTCTTATAAAGGCTCTGAGGTAATTTACAAATTTTTCACTAGGTGCGAAGCAACCCACACATAGTGAAAGTAGGATCCACCCACGTGCATGAGAGGATTTTGATGGGTTATTTGTCAATTGTTTGCATATTTGACAATATATTTCGTCTCTTAACTCCGCTCTGAGAATACCATGACCTATTATAAAATGTAATTTTTCTAAATTCGATGTTGGTCTTGATTCTAACCAAGATTGATAACTGTCGGCTGTGTATTCTTCGTCCTAAAAAAAAATTTTAGAAATATAATGAATTGTTTTGAAAATTTTACGATTTTTTTCTTATGTCGAGTTTGATACTTTGTTAATAGTACAAGGCTTCCATGATTGTTTTGTAACTATTCCTTAAGTTTTTCAAATATGGATTAGTTTAGAATTACATAATTAACATTTATATTTTTTTAGCATTCTAAGATTATACCAAATCTAGGACATGATGAGGATTTAATTATTTTAAATATCAAAAATATGTAAAGAATAATTTTTAATATTTACCTGTAGTTTTCTTCTAACATCTTCGCCGAGTTTATTTTTTCGTTTCAACGTCAATGATACAAGCTTGTGTCGTATTGATCTAGGTTTCTGTTTGTTGAGGTACGCATCAGGGTCAACACCCATCATTTGCGCTTCCTGGAATTCCTTTGACCTTATGAAATTTCTGCCAAGCGTTGCGGTCACTTTGGACATTACAGATGTGTTATCTCTGTCCATGGTGTGATACCTGGGTTCTGGCAGGTCTCCAGTAAAACGTAGTATAGTAATCCATAATGCTTGCGCAGCCTGAAATATTAATAATATTATAAGGTTTTTTTAAACAAGCCTACTACAAACTTTTATATAAGTCTCTTGGCATGTTTTGTGCAAATTTCTCAACAAGTACCTACGAAAAAGCATCGGTTGCCGACTGATAGGTACTACTATTTAAATTATGCGCTTCGGCTTTACACTTTTTACGCTTTATACTTTTATTTTTAAATTGGCTGACCTAATCTAAATTTAAGCGAAATTATTAATTATGTATTAAGAACACTTTAAAATACATTCGGATTTCCGAAGCTATACGAATATAGCCGAAGTGCATACTTTTAATGGTACTACTTGTATAATGTTATAAGTAAACGTTTCTAGCACTGGTATCGGTATTACTTAATTCAATGATAAAATCCAAAGTCACACCCAAATTTCAGTAAGCTTATCTAAAAGAAAACTAATGGGTTATTGCACTTAACAGATATACGATTCATCCAGATTGATTGATGATATTGTTAACATTTATATAACATGAACATTAATTAGTAAGATTAAATCATAAAAATCCATTACATATTTTTATCTTTCACGAAGTATACCTCCTAATCAATTAATCTTATTAAACAATTACCGATAATTAAAAAGCAAATACTAAATATATAATATGATTAATTTTATAATAGAGACTGAAACACTGCATTTGTAGGTGATGAGAGCATTTTACGTAAATATGCTACTTTTTTTATGAAATAATGTTTTGTCGAGAGGAAAAAAAATACGGTAGTATAAAACAATACTAAGAAAGATAATATAATATACTAAGATAATTTTTAATTTTATTTAATTTCAAGCAATAATGAAATCTTTACAAACAATGAAACTACTACATCGATAATAGAAAAATCTCTGGATATAGGGATTACGACAATGATGACTTGATATGATTATATAACTATAAGTATTGTAATTTATGATTTTATCCGTTATCTAGTTTTCCATGTTAGTCCGGGTTTCCTATGTAAAATATACCATCTGCCTGCCTAGTTGCTCCATCAATTCATCAATTTGGTACCATCAGGAAATCCGTCCGTTTGTGCAAACATATCCAATATCATAAAAATGAATAAAAAAATAAATGTTATCAAAAAGAGCACGCACAGATGAGTTTACAGAGGAAACGTACAGGAATTTTGGCAAAGAAGAAGATAAATCACTCACCAATTGATCACCTTGCGTGTGCAACGGTAATAGTGGATGTTTGAGAGGCTTCCTCGAATATTGATGTGTCACATTCCCTTGGAAGTACGTAGCTGCGAACTTTTGGAATTTAAATTCTGACAAATCTTCCTCGTCCTCTGACGTTGTTTGCATTGGCGTTATCATCTGAAAAAAGACAATTATGAATGAATGAATGAATTAACTCTTTATTGTACGCAATCAAATTTACAATAAAGAAAATACAAGTAAGCATCATTAACAGCATTTACAACATTACAAGCGGTTGCCCGCGGCGTTGCCCGCGTGGTTCATGGTCCCACAAAAACATTATTTGGGAAAAAAAACTATTCTATGTGTTAATCCAAGTTACCCTCTATCATGAAAATCGATTCAGCAGTTTTTGCGTGAAGGAGTAATAAACAAATGACTAACTTTCTCTAGATTAAGTTTAGTTAGTTGCTAAGTTTAAGTTTTAGCCCTGTTGATTCTGTTATAGTCGAAACCGGTAGGCTATTTATAAAATAATAAATGATAAGTGATACGTAAAATAAGCTTTAAACTTACTTTAAATTCAATATGTGTAGCCAAAGAAAACAATGAAAAACGTACTTATTAATTTTAACTCAAAAAAGCAGACCCAATGACGATAAAATATATGTCCATTAAGATTCACTGTCAAATAAAAAATATCTCAACCGGGGTACTATATAGTTTGTGCTAAATCTAACATAAAAAATATGCACCTCGAAAGGGAATCATTTTTTGTACGTTAATAAAAAAATAAGCATACCTCCTGTTGATCGGCTCGTTGTTGCGGCAAGTCGCTGAAGATGGACGTGTCTTTCGGCGCCGGCGCCTCACTGCTCGAGTCGGGAAGGAAGTCAAACATGGCTTCCACAAGTTTGCTGTCATCGACTGGCTCGTCTTGCTTACGGGCAGCCTCTTGTAACAACGTCCTCTTGGCTTCTAGTTGCCGTTTCTCTTCCAACACCAGTTCTGCTTCACGCCTTTCCAGTTCGTACATACGTTCCTGAAGTTATAAGAATTTAAATGAAATTAGAACAAAAATAATTCGCACTCTCGTTATCCCTTAAAAATAGGTTTTTCAACAACTCGTCCGTATTGGTTTGATCGCCTCGTTGGTCGACTGGCTAGCGTACACGCCTAACTACATCGATGTACCGCGAGGCTCGGGTTCGATTCCCGACGGGGACAGAGATATTTGTGTGATAAACATTTAGATGTCTGCATTTTCGGGTCTGGGTGTTTATTAAATTAAATTTATTCTGGTATCTATTTAAGTATTTCTATGTATTAGAATCGTTGACAAACACCCATAACACAAGCATATAATTTGCTTACTTTGGGGTTAGATTCAATTTGTGTGACTTGTCCAGGAATATTTATTTATTGGATGTTTCAAAAACAGAACTTGTTACTGTCTTGTTTCGATCGGGGTTAGGGTTGTCGGTTTATTTATCCAAGAGGCACAACATCCCGGACTTGGAATAATAAAGCGTCATACCTAACTGATGGGTATTTCTTATCATCTGAAAAATTCATATGCTTGTTTATGTTCCGATCTCGTAAAAAAGTTATAGATAATTAGACGCTCCTAAACATGAAACTTGTTTTAATTATCTGCATGCTGGTTACAAATCAATTACGTGTTTGTCTGTGGTAGCAATATTCAATCGATTTCATTATTTAAAATACGAGTTGAATTAAAAGTAAAAGAAAAGTGAACAGAACAAAGTTCTTTTAAAAGCTAGATTAATGCTAATCTATTTCGCGCCAGAGTTTAATGAAAAATAAAAGAAAACGAAGTAAGTTAAATGAGTAATTGTAAATATTTGTATAGAGTCGTTTACATATTTTTTTTATTATTTCATTCGATCTTTATTTTGCACACTATCTGCCCTTTTTATTTGTGTTTTTTCATCTCTATTTTAGGTTAGCTGTAAGATATATCTTAATAGAGATAATCTCGCCTGTTCTACCATGTTGTTAGTATTCTTTTGTTTTTTATCTCTATATAAATACAACAAAGTGTAAATAAAATAAATATATAAATAAATTAAATGAAAAATTGGTTATAGACTAATATGTTTCGCGTAATATTTGAATTCATAATAAATCAAAGAAAAAGTTTAATTTTAAATTATACCCGATGCCTTCCATTTTATTTTCACAGCTTAATTTTTTTTAGGAAGCTGGAAGAAATTTCTGTAAAGATAAGCCCGCTTTTTGTGCATTTTTACGTCTCCTGTATTTCGTAATTTTTGATTTTTGTGTGCAATAAAGTATTAATAAATAAAATAAATAGAATTTAGTTATATGCTAATCTACTTTGACAAAACTAGAATATTTTATTAGCAGCTGTGATTCTGTAATATCAAGTTAATTGCCAACGTTCGCTTGAAGTGAAAAGCGCGAATACTTGGGAAATCGCTAATAGTGTAAAATATTAACATTATTAGTATATTAGTAAAACGGATTCTACGACTTATGCAAGTACTTGCCCATACTTCCAGCTTCCTTTTACGGTTGCACTCGTTAGAATTAAAAAGGGCAACCTCATATTTTGCCGATTTCCACATATTACACAAAGAGACACAACTGATCACCTATTGTATTAGATTTACACTACACGAGGATTGTTATCGTGGTTCAGTGGTTTGAATGTTATCCAACCGCATCCAGGTCGCCGGTAATTGTATAACACCTACATGGTCGATTAAGATTAACAGGTTCGGTGATGTAAGGTATTCGATTACATCGTCTATAATGCGTGATCTTATAAATCATGTTCACTAAACTGAAAAAGAATATATATTTTAAAGAAAATTTATTGCTCTTAAGTGTCAATTAGGTCTAGAGTTTTTTATTACTTTAAATGTTTAAGGCTATGTATTGACTATAACAAGGTCCGAAGTTAAGTAACAGTTAAAAATCATAATTTGTGACCCTAAAGCATACTTGTGTGGATTCAAATAAGGGACAGATTTTTGCAACGTAAAGTTTAGTGCAGGTATATTTAAAAAAACAAATAAATAAACACTAAAATGGAGTTTAAAAAATAATCTCGCGATAATATTTTCCATATACTTAACCTTTCAGACAATTTATTTAATTTTATAAATTAATTTTTTAGCGTCCGCTATCAGATAAGTACGTTTATTATCTTTTATTTAGTCACGCCGACATTTCCAAAACAAAATTGTGGTTTAATAATAGATTAAATAGTAATTGACCTCTCTGAGTGCGGCCGTAAGATTCTCAAAGTTAATAAAGTAGAAACTATTTTTTCACCCTTTGTTTAATGTGATTAATAGATGTAGAAAACTTTGTGTCGTATTAAATAATAATTGTAATCTTCAAACAAAAAATACCACTTCACTAATTAGATTCTTATAACAGTTAAGGCCAAATGAAATAAATATGGGGAAAGATACCAAAAAATTAACGATAAATAAATTAAATTAAGTTAACAAACGATTTGATGTCTAATATACAACAGAAATATCTTCACGCTCATATCCACGAAGAGGTAGACACAGGTACAACCAGGTCAACCCACGACTAGCCAAAGACACTAAGTCCCACAATGTGGTAAGTGGTAAGCCTATCGCCAACCGGGCACATATCCGATCCCGGGCAACGTTATTTTATTAGAAAATTTAAAATATTAATTTTTTAATTTTTCTTGTTGCCCGTCCCGGAGATCGTACCCGGGTCCTCAAGAAGTCAAGTCCAAGTTAAGTGGTTTATGAATGTATTTTTTTACTGTTTCCTTATTCTTTATTTATTTTTATGTTCCAATATGTTCAACATTGTATTTTCAACATTATGAAATTTCCCCACCAAAAAATCTTCCTACCTGCTTACAGAAAATACGAAACAATGCTTTCCCTTTCATCGTAGACGTATTTGTAGTTTTATTTTGAGTTATTTTATGATTAGTTTCATTTATTTGTATTATTTTAACTTTTAACGGAACTTTATTTCGCAATTTTAATTACGCTATATCCCGTGAAAATCTGATTGAGAAATGTAATACAGCACTTGTAGATTATAATAATTTCATTAGAACAATATTAGGAGATAGCATTTTAAGGCGCCGCCTGTTGTTCATACAAAACGATAATATATAGATAAATTCAACATGTTCAATCTACGTTTACTATAATCTGTTTTAAACCTATTATACCTATTGACCTTTGTGTGTAAAACAGGGCTAATCAACATTTCTTGGATCGTTTCAAACAGTATTTTTTATACATTTAAGGTTTTGAGTTGTAATTATAACTAGACACTTATAATCCCTATACCCACATATTTCTTATATAAATTAGCGAAAAAACATAGTCATCAATCACGAAATCTTGGTAATTTTTATATTTTAATAAAACTAAACTCGGTAATTTTATTTATAGAGATATATACACGAGATATTAGCTAAGCATAATTGTAATACTGTTAAAATGTCAGCTAACTAATATTATAAATTTAATCAAAACTAACAACGAAATTATGTCTACACTCTGTGTCACAACACGTATTGTCATAAAAACAGGTTTGACACACCTGAATGACCTCTATAATCACCCCTCCATGTACCACGAATTGCGTTTTGAACAAACGACTGCGTAATTTGTAGTAATATTCGTATGAAAAACTACGCTTTTGGTTTCGTTCCGCACTAACGTTATACATAGGGTCAGTGACAGTTGTTTGATTTGCGTTTGGAAAAGACGATGATAAGGATTCCTGCTGCCATAGTATCAGTAGTGCCGGTAGACTTTTAGAGGCGGTATGAAATTTCAACCGTAACATAAAAACGCACTAGTAACATTAACATGTCTATGAGCCAAAATTATGTCTTACCATCAGAAGATCCACCTGCATATTCGCTGTCATACCCAAAACCACCTTGTTTGACATTAAAATAAAAAAATTAACATTACCAAAACACGGACATTATTAGTCAGCTAGTTGTAACTTATTTTTTTACAAACGTGGATGAGATACTTATGTTTAGTAATAGACATCCAATGTTTAGGCCGTCAACTGCAGTGTAGCAATGAAATTGTAAAATATCAAAACCCCCGACAAACCTAACATGTAACGTATCTTAGAATCTTCGCGATCACTTCAGCTTCCAAGCAAGCAAAACAAAATCGGTCCATCCATTCAAAGTTATGACGCCACAGCAGACACATACATACACTCGCACACACAGACACGTGCAACTTACAGCGTAGCCTTCTTTTTCCATCGGGGGTTGAAAATAGAAATGACACCAATATTAAAAAAGTTCAATAACCCCGACAAAACCACACCCACTTACACACACACACACACACACACACAC
>NJDC01002376.1:171618-185951 GCA_002245475.1 Calephelis virginiensis
GTAACAGTGAAAGCAGCTTGTGTATTGTAGATACTTAGTACAAGTGTTATTTAAAAAAGTGTGTGTGCACAAACGAATCGCACCAAGTGCCGACATTAAAAAGTGCAAATTTCTTCACAATTTTGTTTCAAAATGCCATGATTTTGGGAAATGGTGTCCAAAACAAAAATTACAGTCAAATGCACAAATTATGCTTATTAGGGGACACCCAACAACCCGACAATAATGTGAGATCAAAAAGGGGGCAGAGGTCGAGCACGGGAGCAGATCTCATTGACTCTCGTTTTAATAAAAGGTGGAGGAATATACATATTATATAATATATAATTTCAACTCTTAAAAAAAATCAAAATCATCAAAAAAAATAACACATTGATGAAAAAACATCTCTTTTTTTGGGAAAGTAAAAAAAATATTTTTAGTTCCTTAAAATATGTAGTAGGTACATAGTAAATAATAATTAAAACGTAAATCTCGTATGAGATCAAAGATTTTCACCAAATTTCTCCAAACGAGCTTAAAACCAGCACTATCCTAACCATACTAGTATTCCAAAGTCGAAACAAAACACCAGTCGTCTCTTATTAATGTTCATGTGTACCTGGGTCAATTTCACCGGTTCCAAAAGATAAGCTAAAGATGCAAAGCTTACCCTATAGTTCTGCTCAGCAATCTCTTTAGCTCGGGTGTTGCCCTGGTGATGCAGTCTCTGTTCCTCTTGCCTCCTGAGACGGAGAGCCTCATTGTGAGCCAAAGCCTCTTGCTTCAGCTTTTTGTATCGCCGCATTGCTATCAATCGTCTGACATGACTTTGGATCTTGACAATCGCCCACATCTTGTGTCCGTACGACCTTCGGACTAAGTAGCCTCTTGCAGCTGCCTAAAATTAAACATTAATGAAATGCATTAACAATAATTACTCTATAATTTTATGCCAAGGCACGAGTCATTTAACTTCTAAGTCCCAATCAAGTTCTACACTATAGTTTTTATTTCAATAAACACAGAATGCTGTTTTCAACTAGATTTTATACATTACAAGCCGATCCGGCAGACACTGTTTTACTACGTATTTTTATTTTAGTACTTGCCCTGTTTTACTATTTTTTGATTTTAACTAAAAAAATTGTGGTGAGTCATCCTTATCACTTAGGGGTATGAAAAATAGATAGTAGCCGATTCTCAGACCTACTGAATAGGCTTATAAAATTTGGTTAAAATCGGTAAAGCCGTTCGGAGGAGTACGCTAACTAACATTGTGACACGAGAATTTGATATATAAGACTTGCTGAACCGGCAGATGTTGTTCTGCTATATTTTTTTGTGATTTTAATCGAAAAAAATTGGGGTGAGTCACCCTCATCACATACCCCTAAGTGATGAGGGTGACTCACCCCAATTTTTTTAGTTGAAATGAAAAATAAATGTTGGCCGATTCTCAGACCTACTTAATATGCCCACAAAATTTCACGAAAATCGGTGGAGTCGTTTTGGAGGAGTTCAATCACGTGGCACGACAATTTCATGTAATAGATTACGAAGCCAACAAGACGGTGGGTTTTGTAATGGTAATAATTACTCTTTGCCTTTATAGGCATTAGGCACTAAAGTGCGTTTGAAAAGTGTGGAAGAAAATTATGCTAACACACAGTAAAGTTTACTCTGATTGCACACTTACACAATACAAAAAAAGTTGTAACATACAGTGTCTTTAATTTTTTAATCAAGTTGGTAACGAATTAGCTGATGTCCTGTGCTTCAAAAGCATATTGTAGTTGTTTAGCTTTCCTCGAAAAAACCTAAGACGTTGAAATAAGAATAAGCCTGTGTTTTTCTCTAAGGTGTAATAAATTTCTGTGCTGATTCATGAATATAGTTTGACGTCAGAGTAAAACATACATGCAAACATAGACACTTTAAGCTTACCTGTAAAGACACAATATGCCCTCGAAGATGTCTAAATCGATGAGCCAAAACTCTTGCCCGGATCAAAGCTTGCAGCCTGGCATACCCCACTTTCATTTTATTATACCGAATCCTTTGTAGTTTACCACGCCAATGTCTCTGAATAAGTATGGCGGCAGCTCGCATTTTCAAAAACCGTCTTCTATAAACCCAACCTCGAATAGATCTTTGCAATATTAAAATTTTTCTTGTAAGCACTCTGTCTCTTTCTTGCTCCAGGAATAAATCGTGTGCATCCTTCAAAAATACTTTGGTATGACCTAGCTGGTAGTCCGATTTCCCGAGAACAGTTGCACAAATTTTAGCTGTTGCAATCTGACAGTCAGTTTTGTGAGCAGGCGGTACTCCCGAAATTAAAAACCTGTATCTTTCAACAAACTCTTTAAAACTATGCCGGATCGGATATCCTGCTCTTCTAATTCTAATTGTTTCCATCATCCCCGAGTACCTCAATTGCCTACAACACAATCCCCTATCAAACATCATTGGTTTTTTAAATTCATTAGGCTTTATACATCGGATGAAGAAAGGCTGGCATGTCCCCAATGTTCGCATTAACAAATCCAAAGACTTCTTGAACTGCGTTGAAAGAGTTGGAGTTCGTTTCCTAGTTTCTGAACCCATTACAATGTCTTCTTGGAAAATGTGTTGTAAGAATTTATTGGTTGAGACATGGATCAATTGTAAAAGATCAGCACTAAACGTATCTCTGTTTTTCTCTAAAAATCCTCGTGTGTCATAAAATACTACTCCAGCGAAGTGATTCAATCCAAAACTTGTGTTAATATCTGACTTAGGTTTTAAATAATTCCTGTGAAGTCCATGTGTTTTGTGTAATTTTGCTAACATCGTTTGATCAGTGCCTTTAGGGAACTTAGATTCTTCGTCAATTAAAGCCATTATATTCAATTGTTTCAGAGCTATTAAGTCTAATGCGTCTTGATTATCTACAAATTCTATATGCTGCCAATTAATACCTTCATGATTATATTCTTCTTGTTCTAATTTAAAAATATGTCTCACGAAAAATTGTTGGAGATTCTCATTAGCGAAATTAATACAGAACTGTTCAAAACTGTTGTGATCGAAATTTTCAAAACCAAATATATCCAAAACACCAATAGCTGTTCTCATCGTTGATTTTGGTTTATATATTGCTGAGTTGATTTTTCTGACTATTGTGACAAATAAACGTCCATATATGCCTTTAACAAAAGCGTCGCGGATATCTACGGATTGGTCCCTACTTAGCATTGATATAACAGTTTCTCCATGAGCAAAGAGCGTTTTCCTTGTAAGGGCATCGATAAGTGACTGTGTAGGTACTCCTAATAGACTAGCAACCCTCCTAACATTATCAGTTTCTATAATTTTTGTAGCATCCAAATTGTCTACAACCGTTGCCTCATATTTGATATTGCCACAATGCAAAACTGCTGCTAACAATTTTAATATTTCCCAGATTTCGGGTTCTGTAAATAATAACACTTTCATAGCTGAACGAATATCGGCAAACTCAGCAGCATCATCTCTTCCTTCGCAAGTAAAACTTCCACCCTGTAACATTCAAATGTTCAAATTATTAACTATACGAGGGAAATAACGATTAAGTAATCCTATAACCTGTTAATCTGCAATTAAGTCATCATTTCCTGACATCTCTGGTTGTGGCCCTAACAGAACAAAGGCGGGACTCAAAGACGGTAATTTTTTTAATGATATTGGAAGGCAAGCAAGCAGACGGTTTTCCTGATGGCAAGAAACTCACGCCGCCTAGAGACACCAAAGGTGGTAATGGTGCATTGCCAACCTAAGGCCGAGGTGTTAGGCCTCGAGCAAAATTAAGTTTACCCGCTACCTTGCCTATAAAACTGGAACACGTAATGACGTTATGGCGAAAGGAATAGGTAAGGCGGTGGTACCAATCCGGATAAGTCGCTGCGAAACTCTACCACCTAGGCAGAGGTCACGGTGTCAGTGACGGTAACCCTATGCTGGCCTTTTACGAGCTGCCTGGCAGGAAGTAACATGGTCTATTCTGCAAAGGAGCCCGGACCAACACCAATAATTAACTATTATCCTATCATTAAACCACAAATTTGAATAGAAAATGTTGTCTTAATGACTGATTAAAATAATTACTTATTTGCTCGTTTGCTAGAATAATAACAATATTCATGACTTAAGTAAATGTTGTTTTTTTTATAGATAGCAAATAAATCTCCTAAAAAGAGTCCGGTGCCTAAACAATGTCGATATTAATAGTGCATTAATATTGGGGGGTTATTTTTTATTAATTACTTATTCCCTCGTTAACGTTATAAACAAGAATGGCAAAAATGCAATGATGTTTCAATAAATGTAAATTCAACAATTAAATACGAAATGTGATTATCATAAATGATTATACAGGTGTTAATTATACAAATACATTAAGTTATTAATAAAAATAAATATTAATAAACTCGTTCAATGCAGTTTTTAACTTTAAAATTAACAAGTTTATTCCATTACGCTTTCTCTTTCACAATTGTCAGTTTCTGAGTCTCTAAAGTAAAAGCAATTAACATTAAACAAGAGATTGAACGAATCATCTCTTGTGAAGACACTCACCCCGGTCAAATATTTATATTCCGAAGGATCTCCCAACTCCAATTTTTTCTTCTCATCCCTGGATAATCCAGCAAGTAAACAGTAAAACACATGGTAGTTTCTTTCGTCGGCTCCCTGTGAGACAATCCTCGATTTTTCCAATAGGTATTGTTCAATTTTAGCCCCTTCAATAACGCCATTGTTGTTGAAATGAATGTCAATATACTTGCCGAAACGTGACGAGTTGTCGTTTCTCACGGTTTTGGCGTTTCCAAATGCCTCGAGGATTGGATTCGCTTCTAAAATCTGTAAATGAGATAGCAGCATCATGTTTAAAATATTTAGAACAGTAGCATCATGTTTAAAAGATTTAGAACAGTAGCATCATGTTTAAAATATTTAGAACATTAGCATCATGTTTGAAAGATTTAGAAAAGTTACATCATGTTTAACAAATTTAGAACAGTAACATCATGTTTAAATTATTTAGAACAGTTGCATCATGTTTAACAGATTTACAGAAAGCACCGTTAATCAGTCATTAAGTCGACATTTAAAATAAATAGACGTCAGAAAATGAAAGCCTCACTCAAAAACGTATAATTATATACATATAATATTTTGAGATTATTTATATGTGTGCGTCTAAAAAAATAAAACTCTTGTATTATTTATATAAGAGGACATTATTTAGTTAAAAAGTGTACCTAATACTTTAATTGTCTCTATGGCGACTATACTAACTAAGCGATACTAACTAAGCTAGGAATATATTGTCCAGTAGAAGCACCTTACAATGTGATAATTGATTTAATTTAACTTTATAATTGTGTATAAAGCCTTTTTATACAATCAGTCAAGGAATAACTATTGTCTTTCAAAACAATGAAATTAACTAACAATTACAATTAGTCAAAACGAATCATGTGAATTAACCATGAAGCTATACTACTGGAGGTTACACTCGTAGCAAAGATCTCTGTCATTTCCAAATACTGCTAACTCATTCTTATGTATCGATCTCTCTTTCATTTTGACTTTGTTATATTATATCACAAAACCCTCTGAGAGAGAGGTACTACAATAGAGAGGGCCACCAATATATGGATATTACATGAGATCTTTTAGGTGTATAACCTCCCGTAGTCTATATTAAAGCCCGATGTATTTGTAAAAACCGCGAGGTTGGCTGGTTGGATTATTAATTCCAAAAATAGTGCTCTATAGCATTCTAGAAGTAAGAATACGTATTAATACTACATATTTACTTTATTTGGTATTTCGATTTTTACTTATTCATTATTTAGAGTACTTTAGAAATTTATAATGATTATTATAAACTGATAATGATTCAATCAATTTCTTCATTTTCATTCATTCATTTTATTAACAACTGTTATTCTAATTTCGTCGATTAAAAACTCATTTGTTATTTAAAATGGGGTGCACTAATTACTACGAGTAAAGACATAAAAAGTGGTAATGGTGTAATATCGACTTGAGCTGAATTTTAAGTAAATTACTTGCGCCTAATATAGCCCAGTTCATAAGATGCGTTCAAGCGTGTTGCGATGACCACACGAAATGGGGATTCATTTATATCAACTATTTACAAGTGGTCGCCCATTGGTCGAAATTCGACCATAATAAATTTTAATATCCTGTTGATAAGACCGCTATCTTCATTTCTCAAGACCAACTACTTTGTTTCCAAACTTTTCAGTGCGCCATCTGTGATCTTTTATCGTCAACATCGATATATTTGAGGGTGTGTGTCAAATGCATGGTAGTTTGTGTAACGTTTTATTTATTGATTTAATGTACTTTATAAGCATTATGATTGAAAAATATTAGCGTTCTGCACTTCTCCTACACATAAACTATGTGTGCCAAATTTTATGCTCCTGCGTCCGCGCAATTTTCGTAAAAAGGGGTCCAAAGTTTTGGCATCACGTATTAATATACAGATAAATAATCCATTTTACTCAAAACAGTGCAAGTCAATCACGCCGTCGCGTTGTCAACTTAAAATTTGAAATAATTTCAATTTTTAACTTAAAATTTAAAATAATTTCAAATTCCCTAGCGAAGCAAAAAGCAGCAATTTCTTAATATTTACAAGCTATGTTTAAACGTGTCTCTATTCGTAAATATACATAATTCATAAAAATTATTTCTGTGAAACATCATTTTAGTATAGTCTGTTCAAATTAAAATTGCTTTTAGCTAAAACAGAGATATTAACGTTAATATTAGTGAATAAACGCTTCACGATTTTGTAGGTTGAATCAAAGACTTTAATACGTTTCGATCGAAAACATTTAATAAAACTCGTTTTAATTCTGAATGCCATTTGATTTGAAATTTTTCTCTGAAATAGTTTTTGTGGATTACCATAAATTTAACTTTGACATTCACGATAGCCCAACGCCCATAGTTTCCCATAACACTAAATTACAGAACACGCACTCTCTCGCACAACATAATTTAAAACATAATTTAGACTTACTAGTCGAACACTAGACCCATTGGTCGAAATTCGACCATAAATTTTAATATCTTGTTGATAAGAACGCCATCTTCATTTTTCAAGACCAACTACTTTGTTTACTGAATAGTTAGTGCGCCATCTGTGATCTTTTATCGTTATCATCAATTTATTTGTTTGTGTGTGTCAAAAGTGTCAGTATTGTTTTATTTATTGATTTAATGTACTTTATAAGCATTATCATTAAAAAATACTGCTACACATAAACTATAAGTGTGCCAAATTTCATACTTCTCCGTCAGCGCTATTTTCGTAAAAAGGGGTCTAAAGTTTTTGCTTCACGTATTTATATATAGATCATTAAAATATCATTTAAAAGTCACATAAATGTTCAATCATTAATTCAGTTCTCTAATTTTCCTCACTATGTTTAATTAATAACTACTTTTTGTGAAAAAGACATTATGCTAGAATATAACCTGTTGATCAATCCAAAAATAGTTACCAATTATTCCTGCAGGATAGTTCAGTAGCTTATTGTTTTGCCAAATATACATGCTATTGTCGTATTTACCTCTCATTGCAAAACTTCTTTAGCGGCGTTGCGCCCTTCTTTGGAACGGCTAAAAACTTCGAAACTCGCGTCAGGACACGTGAGCTGATCGAAAATTCGTAAGACGGCGCAGGTCGCTTGCGTGAATGTTCGTGTTGTCATGTTTGTGTACGATAGCGCAATAAAGGAATATTGTATTCTACCACATAAATTATAGTATTTTCATACTGATTATTAAAACAAATCGTGCAAAATTATTTCCTTACCATTCCAAAATATCAAAAATGCACAACGCTAATATTCAAGTTTTCACTTCTACTGGCACTCCCGGAGTGCAACCCGTCGTTTTTTTTAATATTATATTATATTCATGACAGATATATGTTAGAGTTACCTGTTGCTCTATCCACGAATGCTTCCCACTTATAGCCGCAAGATACTGGAGTATGAGTTTCGTCGATTCTGTCTTCCCAGCTCCCGATTCCCCGCTGATCACTATGCACTGGTCTTGACTATATCTTCGCATGTGAGCATATGCGTTGTCTCCAATCGCAAATATGTGCGGTGGAAGTTCTCCAATTTTCCGCTCTTTGTATAATTTAATTTGGTCCGCTGTGTATATTGGTAATATTTGATACGGATTCACTGCTACTAATATTGATCCCGTGTATGTCTGTAATACAAAATTATTAGATCATATTTGTTTTCTACTTTTTAACCTTTTTCTTCTTTACTATTTATTTCTTCTTTATCTCCTTTTTAACATTCTGCATCCTATGCTTTAAATAATACTAGCTTTTGATTGTTTCGACAAACTAATTTTTTTATAATGATTTTATAAATTATTGCCGTATTTCAAACTAAGCGCCTAATCTAAATAAATATTCGTTTTACCGTCACTAAAACAAAGTAAACTGAAACATATGTGCCATGATCCACATCTACCACGATAAAACACCGGATAAGTAACCCAGATCAAGACCAAGTCTCCGTCTTACTTTGCTCACTACTGTATATATAACCAAAGACAATATATATACTAATCTCTGATATAACCGTATTCACTGCCTTCACTGGATTCCGAAATTTTTCAGGACTAGCAGTTGAAAGGATCTTGTCAAACGGTTGCCCTGAATACAGAAATACTAAAACATACACATAATCGTTTTTTTCTTTATTTAAAAACATTTTTTTTAATTACCTTATTACCGAAATATTAAACTCTGGCATTGACTTAAATGTTTTTAACTTTTGATATTTAAGTCACTAATAAAATACAGGTTCCATTAATGTTAGTTTACCTACTACATAGACTACTATTTGTCTAATTTTATAAAAAGAATGCTCTTGCGCATGCTAACCCTACTAGTCATTCCTTCCATAACTAGTTTATGATCACAATTGTTCATGTTTGTTTATCTCTTTGTTTGTTCATACTTTAAAGTTTTAAAGATTCTACTTAACATGGTCTCATCCGAAATTCGCAATTGATATTTTTTTATGTGAAAGATCAGTGAACAAGCGCTGGCTTTCCTAGTGGTGTGAGATAACCTTGGCCTATAGACACCACAGACGTTATAGGTGCGTCACTGTACTGTGGCCGGGATGTCAGGCCTATTGTGCAATTCTACCAGCTACCCTACCCTCAAAATCGAAACTTGACAAAGTCATTATGGCGACTAGCGAATAGGAAAGGGCTGTGGATCCTGACCCGGGCAAGTTGCTGCACGGCACTTTACCACCAGCAGTCTTGTTGGTAATGACCTATAACCTGTGCTCGCCTCTTACGAATAGCCTGGCCGGGAGGCAGATGGTCCACCCTACCATCCTATGAAATTCTATGAAAACACAACACATTCTCACTAAATTAGTCATTTCCCACTAATTGTATCAATTATATTTATATATGTAGAATGAAAATGTTTATAGAATACGTATTTTTCGAGTAATCCTATTAATATTATAAATGCGAAAGTTTGTAAGTATGGATGTATGGATGTTTGTTACTCTTTCACGCTCGAATGGCTGAACTGATTTTTCTGAAACCTTGTGACCTGGATTAACATATAGGCTATTTTTAATCCCGATCGCACACCGGGTTTCTGTGAAAACGCGGGCGAAGCCGCAGGTAGCAGCTAGTATTTTGATATGTTATGCTAAGTATTTTCTTGGTATATATGAGTTGTTATGTATTTATTATGCTACCTAAAATTAGGTTTAAATGTGTTTGTAAATGTTTAGTTAATGTTTTTTTCTTTGCACCCCATTTAATTATTCTTTTAAATAAATAAAGACTGGTAGATAATGCCATGTAGCATTAAGTCCACCTTTGTACACTGTAGTGCATGAATTTTAATAAATAATAAAATTATAACTCGAAAATTCATTAGCCGGCAAATGGTATATCAAAACAAAGAAATATCCATCACCGTTATGTAATAGTAACGAAAATAATACTCACATATATAAGGTTTTCATTGTACCGGATGAGCAAGTTCCTCAGGATGCCGGCCTCGTGGAGGTCGCCGAGGGAGATCATGTCCTCGACGCCGTGGACGGAGGTGGCGTGCATGGCCTTGATCCGGCGCTCCGGCGGCAGCCACTGCTCCTGGCCGTCGTCATCCTTGACGCGGATCCGTCGCCCCTCTGCGGCGAGCACGCGCGCTCCTATGGCCACATCGAACTCCCGACCAGACACCGGCTCGATCCATATGTAATCACCCTGCAAACATATAGTCCATATTTAGAATTTATTAGTGGTGGGTGCCATGGTAGTGCCTCTGCCTACCTCTTCGGGGATTATGGGCGTGAAGATAGTTACTTTTTTACATACTTAGAATTTATTACATACTAGCTGGTGCCCTTGACTTTTCCTACATATTATTTTATATATTTTGAACTGCTTTAGCGATTTTGTAGAAATCAGCTAAAAACCGTGTTAAAATCTAGTTTGGCCATGACGCGGTTACAGACAATCACACAAAAATAATTTTATATTAATGAAAAATGATTGTACACTGAAGTGTTTTTTTTATTTATTTTTTTCTTAATTGAACACGATTGTTTGTTTTGTTTGATAAAAACCGAAATTAATGCCTATTGGCATTCTCGGAAGGTTTGTAGGTACCACAGAAATATGAATAAACTATACCAATGCTATAATACTACTATTCGACCCGGCGAACTTCCTATCGTTTGACATTAACAGCTACTAACAGTTTGTATAGACAAAATTGAAGTGTGTGTTTTTCCACTTTCCCTACAATTTTCTCAATTTTTCATATGATCGTTCTCCTGATAATAACCTATATAACAAAAAAGGAATTAGCCAAATTGGTTCCATCCGTTCATTGGTAATGCGATTACCACGCAAAATGGGGTTTATATTTATATATAGATGTTAATCAATACGTAATATTAAAGGATATACTAAATTATAACTCGTATTCGTAAATAACAGGATATTTAAATTTAGAACTCCTAACCAAAGAAGAGAATTGTGTGATTGAAGTGGCCAGTACGACAAGACGCCAATCCTATTATCTATATATTAATACGTGATGCCAAAACTTTGGACCCCTTTTTGAGAAAATAGCGAGAACGGAGGAGTATGAAATTTGGCACACTTATAGTTTATATGAAGGAGAAGTGCAGAACGCTAATATTTTTCAATAATAATGCTTATAATGTACATTAAATCAATAAATAAAACATTACCCACATTACCATGCATTTGACATACACTAACAAATATATTGATGATATCGATAAAAGATCACAGATGGCGCACTGAAAAGTTTGGAAATAAAGTAGTTGGTCTTGAGAAATGAAGATGGCATTCTTATCTACAGGATATTAAAATTTATTATGGTAGAATTTCGACCAATGGGCGACCACTAGTTATTATTAATCCTATTAATATTATAAATTAGAAAGTTTGCCTGTTTGTTTGTATGTTCGTTACTTCTTCAAACAATAACTGCTGAACCAATTTTCATGAAATTTGGTACACACATAGAGGATAACTTGGATTAGCACAAAGGATGGTTTTTTGCCCGAAAAAATGTTTCTGTGGGAGTATTAACCACGCGTGCCAAACCGCGAGCAACTGCTAATTTTTTATGTATAGATGTTAGTCAATACATAATACTAAAGGAGATACTAAATTATAACTTGCACTCGTAAATAACGGGATATTTAAATTTAGAACTCCTAACCTAAGAAGAGAGTTATGTTATGATTGAAGTGGCCAGCCAGTACTAGAAGACGCCAAAATTTGTTTATTTGTTACTTCTACACGCAAAAACTGCTCAACCGATTTTTGATGAAATTTGGTACACACATAGACGATAACTTGGATTAACACATAAGGTAGTTTTTATCTCGAAACAATGTTCCTGTGTGACCACGAGGGCAACGCCGCGAACAACAGCTAGTTTTTTTTATACATATACCTAGATGTTAGTCAATGCACAACATATACATATTAAAGGATATTCAAATTTGGTAATCCAATCCGAAGAAGAGAATTTATCGATTAAAGTGGCCAGCACAACAAGACTCCAATTTAGTATATAACAAATGTAACAAAGAAAGTTCTTTAAAGATTACATATGTATAAGATATCCATATTTTTGCCAACTTGTCTTCACTTTCTACTGGTAAAGGGTATCAACAGATAATCGAATATATTAATTTAAAACCAGTACAAGAATAACCGGAAACTGATGACAATTCACGTTACTTTGTCCATTAGAAAGTGTCCGTCCTTATTTATCTTGATGAAGCAATCGAAACCTCTATATCCTATACTGATTGTGAAAGCCATAACAATATTAGATTAGTCAGGCCAGGGCGTTCCAAACTGGGTTCTATTTACCCAGGGTGTTGCAGCGACATCTTAAGTACGAGATAGTTTACCTACATCATTGGGCAAAACATATTACGCCCCTTTTGGTACGGTCTCAGGTCCTGTTATCTTTTTTACGTTGATAAGTGTTTTTCATCTTTTTTATCTTTTACGCATTACAACTATAGGCAAGTAGATTGCGATATAGTCAAAATTTTTTAAGTTTTGTGAAAAAATTTATAAACCTACAGTCAACAATGTTAGGTATTTGTTGTCTTTATAACGTTCCTGAGAAAAAAAGTTGAGAGGTGTCAAGGGACACCCGGATGGAACGAAGTTCTTTCTCCCCCCTCTCTCTCTCTCAATCTCTATCTCTATCTCTCTTATAGAGAGAGACAGACAAAGAAACATGAAATAAAAAAAAGAAAATAAAAATATAAAAAAATAATAAAATAAAAAATAAAAAAATGAAAATGACAATAATAAAAATAGAAAATGAAAAATAAAAAAAAATTGACCCGCAATTCGAACCCGGGAACTCATACAGTCAAGTCCAACTACTAAACCGCTAGACCACAGAGCAAAAAGTGTCGTGACAACATTTTCGTTAGAATTTTTTTCCGTCTAGCCCCCATTCACAACGCACAATAAGGAACTTCGTTCCAAAACATCGTTCCAATAAATTACAAACCAAAATCCCAAATACTCAAAGTCAGAACCGTTTATTTGTTCAAATAAATTATACAAGTGGTATTAGATATAAATAATGTCAATAATAAATATAAACATATCACACAATAATTGAGGCCCCAGAGAAACTTAGTGCCCTAACTTTTACAGTATTGAGTTTTATAATTTTTTACAATAATTGAAATCATAAACTCAATATTGTTAAAAAAAGTTAGGCCACTCTGGTTCTCATGGCCCTTAATTTATCTCTCAAGTAAGCAAATTTCATACTTGTGTTATTGGTTAGTTTACGATATTACATAGGAATACTTAAATCAACACCAGTATACATTTTATTTGATTTAAGCACACAGACCCGAAAATGCAGACATTTATGTTCATCACACAAATGCCTGCCCGCACCGGGAATCGAGCCACAGTCTCACCGTTAGTCAATGGAGTTAGACATGTGCGCTAGCCTCTCAACCAACGGAGCGGTCAAATATAAGTGTGCATAGTATTTTACTTACATAAATGATTAATCGCTGTTTGCTTTTTACAGAAGCAAAGAGCTAATGATAATTTACTAAGAACATTGTAAACAAAAAAAAACATTGTTTATCACGACACTCGTAGTATAAAACAAAGTACAAAATACAAAGTCTGTCTCTAATAAAATATATGCTTAGATCTTTAAAACTACACAATGGATTTTGATACAGTTTTTTGTATAAAACGAGTGATTGAAGATGGAAGTTTACAAGTCAATAACAAAGAAGTTTGTCCACCCGTGCGAAGCTGGGATAGGCTGCTAGTCTATATATATATATAGTACTGAAGATGATGTAAAAAGTGAAAACGGGTGACTCATAAAATATTAGCTATTAAAAATATTTCTGTGAAATTTACAAGGCTGTTTACATCAAATATCACTTGTATGTTAAACATGTATGTATAAGTAGCTAAAAAGTCGTAAAATCATAATGGTCGCCGAAAAATAACCACTTACAGCTGGCATTTGCAACTCCAACTAGCTTATTTATAAACAAAGACTCGCGACCTCACTCAGAGACGACAATTAAGTCTGAATCAGTCATTTAGATTTCATTGGAACGAAGTTTCTTATTGCGCGTTGTGAAAGGAGGCTAGACGGAAAAAAATCTTACGAAAAGTTGTCACGACACTTTTTGCTATAGTAAGCTATTGTAAGCTTTGCG
>NJDC01002376.1:191894-204173 GCA_002245475.1 Calephelis virginiensis
ACTTGATTGAACATCTAAATGTTTGCATTTCCGGGTCTTGGTGCGTTGTTAAATTTATGCCAGCATCTATTTAAGTATTTCTATACATTAGCGTCACTTATACGTCCAGAGGTTAGTAAATTTGATTTAATGATATGGTCAATTTATTACCAAGGTCTAGGGGTCCCTCCGAGAAATATTTAAAGAAATTACTTTATTTAAAGAAATTACTATTACCAATACGTTTTTCTAAAATTTAATAAATTTTCAAAAGAAAATAAGTTTTTTTTAAGAAAATGTGATATGAAATCTGTAATTACAAGGAAAAAAAATCTTGCTGTGCATTTGTCTCTAGAGAATAAGCTTTTCCTTCATAAGTCAATTTATTTGCTTCTACAATAAACATCCGAGCAAAACAAAGATCAAACTTTAAATAAACTAAAAAAAACGACGGGTTGCACTCCGGGAGTGCCGGCAGAAATGAGAACTTGAATATTAACGTTGTGCATTTTTGATATTTTGGAATGGTTAGGGAATAATTTTGCACGAATTGCTTTAATTATCAGTATGAAAGTACTATAATTTATGTGGTAGAATACAATATTCATTTATTGCGCTATCGTACACAAACATGACAACACGAATATTTGCGCAAGCACCCTGCGCCGTCTTACGAATTTTCAATCAGGTCACGTGTTCTGACGCGAGTTTAGAAGTTTTTACCCATTCCAAAAAAAGTGCGCAACGCCGCTAAAGAACTTTTCACTTAAAAAAATGTGTGTATTATTTTTTTTAATTAAAAAATATTTTTATGTATAGATAGACAATATAACCAAACCCATTAGTATGCAAACATTACTATCTCCTAACTTTCATCTATTTTGAAGTTAACTACATATTCAACGCGCAGTGAACGTCTTCACTTTTATTTAACTTATCTAACTTAACGTACCTCGAAAAAAGCACCAAACTCCATAATTTACAAAGTGTATGTTATAACATTTTTACGTAATTTAATTCACTATAAAATGTATGAGTTTTAAGAGGTATTTTGGTAAACTTTTTTATTAACTCACTATAAAATGTATGAGTTTTATGAGGTATTTTTGTAAACTTTTTTATTAACTCACTATAAAATGTATGAATTTTATGAGGTATTTTGGTAGTTTTATTAATTCACTATAAAACGTATCAGTTTAATGATGTATTTTGGTTAACTATTTTATTAATTATGAATCCAATATAGATAAGTTTATCAATGTCGCGTGGCTCTGAGGTCGATCATTGGTTTGGAGAGCGACAGCTTATGATATCAATTTATGAAATGGGTATTTATAGTGCCGCCAACGTATATGTTTAATAAACAGTGTCGCTAGTGTAACGTTTAGTATTTCTGATTGAAAACTTTACCTAGAAAATTACGATAACAAAATAAGTAACTTACTTTTCTTAAATCTAATATAATCGTCTCTGTGGCCTAGCGGTGCGGCGTCGGGATCTATCGTGTCGGACATCATAAAAATTAGAAAATGTATATTTTCAATTTCTAATAAAAATAGACATCAGGATAGGTGAAAGTAGATAGGTGAGAGTAAAAAAAAATGATCCATAAATAAAAACGAATGGGCCTACCTGAATCAAATTTTTATGGATCCAATCCGATTTTTTTTATATTTATTATTATTTTCTAATAAAAATAACGAGCCGGGATTGGATAAGTGCCCGGGTGGCGATAGGTTTGTTACCTGTCACATTGAACTTAGTGTCTTCGGCTAGTCCTGGATTCCCTGGTTGTGCCTCTGCATACCTCTTCATATGGGCATGAAGATGCTTTTACTTTTTATCTTTACGCCACGAGTTACGGTATAGGCAGAGGGCATCGAGTGCCAAATGTCACCTAGCAGACCTGCCTAACTTCTTCCACATTCATTATTCTTCTCAAAACACGCCGGTTTCAGAGACTCTTGACACTACCTGATTAAAACCCGTCTAATTTGATTGCGGAATGTCAACCTATGTCCCCTCTGTACCTATATCTATAATATTATATCTGTTTTGTAAATCTTTCGTCTGCCATTCTTGCTACATGACCGAGCCAACGGAGCATGTCCTTTCTCATTTTCAGACCAACATTTTCTTTCAATCCCACTAAATTGTTAGAAAATATACTTGTGGAAATCTTATTTCATGTCCACACTTCAGACACTAATAGCGGTTTCGTTCCGACTTTGACGGAAGGTTAAATAAGTTGGTGGCATTGTATGCATCTATTTTCAGCTGTAAACTGTCAGACGTTGTCCTGTCTTAAAATACTGACAGTTTTGTTATACAAATAACGGGTAAGTAAAAGTTATGTTTTCGTTAAGTTTAAAGTTTCGTTAAGTTTTCTAATAATCCGTTAACATACTAAGACTTTCATAACCTTTTCCTGACAGTGATTAACTGAACAAAAGAAATTATGGGAATTTTACCATCTTCGCCTTCACGCGTGATTCGATGACCAATGACTATACAGATTCATTTTTTTATATAATAGATATATATTTCCAATATTGCACTCTTTTCTTATTACGCATTACTAGCTGTTACCCGCGGCTTTGCTCGCGCGGCAGTTAATATATTTACTGATTATAGCCCATTTATAAGGACTTTCACACCAATTTTCAACCGTATATTGCTATATATAAAAACAGTATATTGCTAACGTATTTTAGCATACATGGCCCCTTAAGTATGTATCTACTCATTTTCAATAAGTAGCTCAAAAATAAAGTTTTATGTTTTTAACTTAAAAAAAGCGGTCTTCCATACAAACTTTCAGACCGTCCGTCCTTAGTGGATGTGTACTTATAAAACTCACCAAATTTCATGGCTCTTAACTCTACCAGTTTTTGCTCGACGATGATGAATCAGTGACTCAGGACATGTATTCTTTTTATGATATTGGAAGGCAAACAAGCAGTCGGATTTCCTGATGGTAAGAAATTCACGCCGCCTAGAAACACCAAAGGTGATAATGGTGACAACCTGAGGTATGGATGTTAGGCCTCGAGCAAAAGTAAGTTTACCGGCTATCTTACCCTCCGAACCGGAACACGTCAACGGCAAGCATTAGACGTTATGGCGGCAGAAATAGGTAAAGCGGTGGTACCAATCCGGGCGAGTTGCTACGAAACTCTACCACCTAGTCATATGTCAAGGTGTTAGTGACGGTAAGCCTATGCTCGCCTTTTACGAGCTGCCTGGCAGATGGCCTATTCTGCAAAGGAGCCCGGACCAACACGTGGAAAAATGTATAAGTATAGATAAACGTTGGTTGTTTGATTGAATGTAGCGATAAAATGGCCATTTGTATAAACTATTATCATTAGAACTTTAACATTAATGTTATAATTAATAATAATGCATGTATTACATATTCCTGGACAAATTATAAAGTTTGAATTTAACCTCAGAGTAAGCAAATTATATGTTTGTGTTTTGGGTGTAAATAAACAATTGTGACATATAGAAATACTTAGTTACCTGAAAAATTAACAGACATCTAAATGTTCATCACACAAATGCCTGCGCCGGGAAATCGAACCCGAGCCTCGCAATTGGTCAATATAGTTAAGCGTGTACGCTAACCACTCTACCAATGACGCGGTCATTAATATTATCTTATAATATAAAAAAAAATACATGACATATTTATTTAATTGGTTGATGTAAATTAACAACGTAATTTCATCTCACGTAGACTCGCGTGTAAAACGGCAATAACATTTTAGGTTACGGGCATCATGGTTGAAATCTATGCCAGCATCAATTTAGCTGCGAAGAATATAGAACACATCTGTCATTTTCGCTTCATTCTCCACGTCGCCGGTCCGCCAGTTGCTAGATGAAAGTAAAATCTTGGAGATCGCTTATAGATACGGCTAATTAGTGGTTTCGATGGAAACGTGTAATTATTTTTTATTTTAAACATTTAAAAGGCAGAATAGACGCATTAGAAAGTTGTGTTAAGCGTTTGCCGTCAAGTACTAAATGATTACTCATTATATACTACTACTGTTATAGAATATTATCCGAGGGTAGTGTCAAGAGTCTCCGAAACCGGCGTGTTTGTACGAAAAGGGTAATGAATGTGGAGGAAGGTAGACAGGTTTGTCAGGATCGTCAGGATGACACTCGATACTGCCTACCCCGTAAGGGACTTGGCGTGAAGATATATGTATGTATGTGTGTGTGCTATTATAGAACAGTCTTTTCCAAAATGGCCATCAACGCTGTGGGCGCTGGCAGCTCAGAGGGGGCGGTAAGATATGTTTTTTTAAACTCCAGACGAAACCAATATGTTTCACAGGAGACACCCTTAGGGAGGGCCCCAAAGGGCCAAGGCCCACCAAAAATTCAATCTCTGGCTGAGTACTCGCCCACTAGCCCGGTGACGTTGTAAAAGTCTATAGACGTACACAACATTACTCATTCCAAAAAAAAATGTTATTGAGGTTTTTGACAAGAAAAATGGGTTGTGGGGGACTACAAAATAACTGATTTCCAAAGTGGGCGCTACATGAAAGAAGGTTGGGAACCTCTGGTATAGATTGTAGTGTTTATGGGATAAGACATTGGATACACGGCGATTGTGGCCAATAGATACCACTGCTGTTATAGGTTCGTTACTACCCATACATTCTGTCATTTTTCTGGCTATCATTATGATTAAAGGAATATGTAAACGTGAACGCAAGTTGCAACCATAAGTAGCCTCGTTTACCCATTATACCTATACTGACCGCCTCGTTGGTTGAGTGGCTAGCGTACACGCCTAACTACATCGACCAACCGTGAGGCTTGGGTTCGATTCCCGACGGGGGCAGGCATTTGTGTGATGAACATTTAGATGTATGTTTTTCCGGGTCTGGGTGTTTATTAAATTTATTCTGGTTTCTATTTAAATATTTCTATGTATTAGAATCGTTGACTAACACCCATAACACAAGCATATAATTTGCTTACTTTAGGAAAATAAAACAAAAAAAAATTATACCTATACTCGTCTTTTACAAGTTATCAGATGAAAAGGAAGATTATTTTTACACAGGAACCTGTAGGGTTACTCTTGAATCTCGATTTCATGGAAATTAGAATCGAGTATGACATTTTAGGTACGCTTCAACACAATGCAGGTGAATTATTAACATTTAGTTCATAGTTAACAATAAACTATTTTACAGGATTCGTTGAATTTATTTGTAACTGAATGTTAATAATTCGCTTGTAATTTGTTCAAAAGCACCTAAAATAACATACATGATTCCAATTTCTAATTCACATGATATCGAGGGTTAAGAGTAACCCTGTCGCCTCTGTTGTCCAGCGGTCCAGACGTTGGAATTGTCTTTATGAGATCTTCGGTTAGATTCTGGTTACATTCACAAAATGTGGTTTTTCAAATTTTCTGAAAAAAATATGGCTCGGGAATAAAAAAGCGCTCGGTTGGCGATAGGCTTGCCTATCATTGCACTACATAGTGACTCCGGCTATTAGTGGGCGTCTGATGATGCCTCTGCCTAGCTCTTCAGAAATACGGGCATGAAGATACTAAGAGTTACCCTACTGGACTGGTCGAATGAAAGGACTTAATAATTATAAATCCTTTAAAAAATATATTAGAAGGATAATGCTATGAAGCGAAGACACAGTGAACCTAAAGCAAGAAGTTTGGTCACAATAATATTTATCATGAATGTAATAAATAATTAAATTTTCCTGCACAAGTTACACAAATTGAATCTAACCCCAAAGTAAGCAAATTATATGCTTGTGTTATGGGTGTTAGTCAACGATATTAATACACAGAAATCATTAAATAGGTATTTAATAGGTAGGTATTAGAATAAATTTAATAAACACCCAGACCCGGAAATGCAGACATCTAGATGTTCATCACACAAATGCCTGCCCCCGTCGGGAATCGAACCCGAGCCTCACGGTTGGTCGATGTAGTTAGGCGTGTACGCTAGCCACTCGACCAACGAGACGGTCAATGCGGTATGCTCATTGTTGTTTTCTAAAAGTAAAAGTATTGTGGCCTTGAAGATGCTGCGGAACAGGCCCAAATAATAAACGCAGTGAAAGTGTTAATGACGTAGAAATTTATTAACTTAATACAACAAAATTAGATTAAAATTTCAACACTGAACATGTATTAAATTAAAATGATATTATAAGCACAGTAATACTGCAAAAAACCGACTTCGATTGTATTTGTGAAGTGAAAATTTCTTTAGCGACGTAGCGCACTTTTTTTGGAATGGGTAAAAACTTCTAAACTCGCGTCAGGACACGTGACCTGATCGAAAATTCGAAAGACGGCGCCGGGCGCTTGCGCGAATGTTCGTGTTGTCATGTTTGTGTACGATAGCGCAATAAATGAATATTGTATTCTACCATATAAATGATAATACTTTAATACTGATAATTAAAGCAATTCATGCTAAATTATTCCCTAACCATTCCAAAATATCAAAAATACAACGTTAAGTTGTGGATTTTTAATAGTTCCGAAGTGCAACCCATCGTTTTTTTTTTAAATACACAAGAAATACCGATTTCCCTGGATCCTATCATTCGGTCTGGAATCGAACCCGAGCCTCGCGGTGGTCGGTAGACTTAGACGTATACACTAGCCCGTCGACCAACAAGGCGGTCAAAATATGTTTTATTAAATGTAATAACTTTCTAAAAGTTAAATAATTATAAAAATCACTACAATGACAGTTTATTGAATTATTCTAGCGATCTAGCGGTCTAGCGGTTCACTTGGTGGACTTGACTGCATGAGGTCCCGGGTTCGAATCCCGGGTCGGGCAACAAAAAGAAAATTGGATTTTTCCAATTTTCTAATAAAAAAATGTTGCTCGGGATTGGATATGTGTCCGGTTGGCGATAGGCTTGCCACCTATAACATTGTGGGACTTAGTGTCTTCGGTTAGTCGTGGGTGCCCTGGTTGTGCCTCTGCCTACTCGTTCGGGGATATGGGCGTGAAGATTTCTTTTTATTTAAAGTAACTACGCGTGGTTTCATGTACATTTGGAATTTTTTGATGTATTTATATATTAAGTGTTAATACATAAAATGTAAATTATTACTGACTTCAAAAGAGAAGGTATTAAATTCGTTAGGTTGCTATGTATATTCTCCGATTACTCAACAACCTAAAACTTTTACTTTGAAAGAGTAACCTTCCTTTTTTAATGTTTAATCGCGTCCCTATCTTTGAAGGCAGAGGTTGCAATCAGAGCAACCAAGATCGACTGGGCACATATCCAATCACGGACAATAATGTTTTATTTAAAAAATTAAAAAAAAAAATACATTTCCTTCTGTGAGATTTTGCGATTCCCGACCTGGGAATAGAACACGGGACCTCATGAAGTCAAGTCCAACATTGCACCGCTAGGCCACGAAAACTTTTATAAAATAAGTGAAATTGCAAAAGCGTCTATCGTTAAATATTAAAATATGACAAAATGCTATCAACCAATAGAGAGTGGTCTTCGGCCGTCAATGGTTACGAAGGCTGTGTATAAAGTAGGTGAGAGTTACCACAAAGTTGGTCGCATGCCTTGCCGTGCTCAGCTTTCGTATTCGAGTGGTAACATACTCAAATATCACATGTCTACAAAGACAAAGTATCGGGATGTGAGTTCGTATTTACTCTGGATCAACACGGGTAAAGAGAAATCTCTTTTGAACAGGCCATCTTCCTTTTTTTATGATATTGAAAGGCAAAGGCTAAAATTCACGCCACCCAGAGACACCAAAAGTGGTATAGTGCGTTGCCAACTTGAAGCCAAGATGTTAGGCCTCGCGCAAAAGTAAGTTTACCGGCTACCTTACTCATCTCTATCTCAAAATTTAAAAAAAAACAAATAGGGCGATGTGGTTATAACACTGAATGCTCGCAGCCCTATCTTGTGTCAACGTTAAAACGGATTTAGGTATATAATTCAAACAGAGCGCAGTTCAAACAACTGTATGTTCCATTACCATGGCACTGGTTTTGATAGATCACAACAAACAAAACCAGGGCTGTGCAGCAACTGAGCCGGGTAAGGATCAACTGCCTTGTCTATTCCTGTCGCCATACTAGCTCTCACAAAAATGAAATTAGCTCAAGCACATTATAGAGGGACAACAAAATTAGGTATTTTTAAATCATACTACTGTAAAAAATATAAATTTTCCTAGGATCTTTAGACTACACAAGAAGTCAACACATTTAGAAAAACCACCTTTCAACTCGCTCAATTTTTTTGTATATCTTGGCTACGCGTGTATTAGTAAAAAAACATCAGCAATTGTTTAAATAAAATGCTGATTAAGAATTTCACGTTTTATAAATAATGAGAAATTGCATGTGTCGAAACATAACCATACCTAAATTTATCTCAAATCACTTCCATTAAAAAGATTTTAAAAAAGATATTTGAAATGTTGTCAAAAAAAACCTGTAAAACATTTTCTTGCAGCGTCTTCAAGTAGTATCTTCACGCCTATATCCCCGAAGAGGTAGGCAGAGGCACAACCAGGGCACCCACGACTAGCCGAAGACACTAAGTCCCACAATGTGATAGGTAGCAAGCCTATCGCCAACCGGGCACATATCCAATCCCGGACAACATTTTTTTTAGATAATTGGAAAACCCAAATTTTATTTTTGTTGCCTGACCCGGGATTCGAACCACGGACCTCATGTAGTCAAGTCCAACACCTGAACCGCTAGACCACAGGGACGATTTTTTTCTTGCAGAAAAGCATATAATATAGTTAACTATTTGTAGTAACTTTTCCCCGTGTTGGTCCGGGCTCCTTTGCAGAATAGACCATCTGCCTTCCTGCCAGGCAGCTCGTAAAAGGCGAGCACAGGCTTGAAGTCACTAACACCGTGGCGTTACTACTAATATCGTGGTAGAGTTTCCCAGCTACTCGCCCGAATGGCTACCACCACCTTACCTATTCCTGCCGCCATAACGTCAGTCCTTGCCGTTGACGCGTTCCGGTTCGGAGGGTGAGGTTGCCGGTAAACTTACAAACACGAAATCCGTCTGCTTGTTTGCCTTCCAATATAAAAAACAAACTAAACATTTGTATAAAGAGATTGCAATACAATAGCTAACCTTATCTTGGCGAGAGAGATTTCTACCAGTTGAATAATGGATAGTAAATTAATCCTCCGGTAACATTCAAGGTCGATCGATATTTTTTTACGATTTACGTGAACTGGTTATAGTGAAACCACTTCTAGACAACTCCCACGCGAAGACATTGTGAGGCGACACTCTCGTTCTTAAGAATAGCAATTTCTTACTTGTTTTTGCAAGTTATACGGCTATCATAGAGAAAAATATTAGTGAGCGACCGAAAGTATCAGTTTCGGTTTCGATTTCGGCCATAAAATCTCGTTTCGAAGTATCATCACGCCCATATCCCCGAAGGGCAGACCGTAGGCAGAGTCACAACCAAGGCACCCACGACTAGCCGAAGACATTAAATCCCACAATGTGATAGGTGGCAAGCCTATCGCCAACCGGGCACATATCCAATCCCGACCAACATTTTTTTTTAGATAATTGGAAAACCCAAATTTTATTTTTGTTGTCTGACCCGGGATTCGAACCACGGACCTCATGTAGTCAATTCCAGCACCTGAACCGCTAGACCACAGGGGCGATTTTTTCTTGCAGAAAAGCATATAATATAGTTAACTATTTGTAGTAACTTTTCCCCTGTTTTGTCTGGGCTCCTTACCAGAATAGACCTTCTACCTTCCTGCCAGGCAACTCGTAAAAGGCGAGCACAGGCTTGAAGTCACTAACACCGTGGTGTTACTACTAATATCGTGGCAGAGTTTCCCAGCAACTCGCCCGAATGGCTACCACCACCTTACCTATTCCTGCCGCCATAACGTCAGTGCTTGCCGTTGACGCGTTCCGGTTCGGAGGGTGAGGTTGCCAGTAAACTTACAAACAGGAAATCCGTCTGCTTGTTTGCCTTCCAATATAAAAAAAACTAAACATTTGTATAAAGAGATTACAATACAATAGCTAACCTTATCTTGGCGAGAGAGATTTCTACCAGTTGAATAATGAGTAGTAAATTAATCCTCCGGTAACATTCAAGGTCGATCGATATTTTTTTACGATTTACGTGAACTGGTTATAGTGAAACCACTTCTAGACAACTCCCACGCGAAGACATTGTGAGGCGACACTCTCGTTCTTAAGAATAGCAATTTCTTACTTTTTTTTGCAAGTTATACGGCTGTCATAGAGAAAAATATTAGTAAGCGACCGAACCAGTAACCAGAACGCAGCACCAAGTCGAGGTACGGTCTCCCGGGAGACAGCCCTTGTTGCTGGCGTTGTAGGGAACAGTCCAATCCATCTAAATAATGATGTCTCGGGCTGAGCACTCTGCTCGGCCCACAAAGCCCGGTGAAGTTGTAAAAACCGCGAGGTTGGCAACATATTAGTCATTCCAAACAAAAAAAAAAGAGCGACCGAAAGTATCAGTTTCGGTTTCGATTTCGGCCATAAAATATCGTTTCGAAGTATCATCACGCCCATATCCCCGAAGGGGTAGGCAGAGTCACAACCACGACTACCCGAACACACAAATTCCACAATGTGATAGGTGGCAAGCCTATCGCCAAACCGGGCACATATCCAATCCCGACCAACATTTTTTTATTAGAAAATTCGAATCGAAAAGTCGAACCCGAGACCTCACGCAGTGAAGTCCAGGAAACCTCTAGAACACAGAGGCGATTATCTAGTTTCAGCTTTAGTTATACATATGTACTAAGTAATCTAATAATATATATATCAGCGAATCACTAACAAACTGCCACGCTATTTGGCGAAACTTTATATTGCTTTATTTAAAAATTACTAACCGACCCAGTGAACTATGTATCGCTTGACATTAACAGGTACTAAAAGTTTGTATGGAAAAAAAATAAGTACGATTTGTCCTATTATCCCGGCGATTTTCCCGGTTTTCTCTTTACAAACACCTTCTGACAATAACTACTTTAACTTTTTCTTAAATTTCTTTTTCCACAATAACTTTTTCCCCGTGTTGGTCAGGGCTTCTTTGCAGAATAGACCATCTGCCTTCCTGCCAGGCAGCTCGTAAGAGGCGAGCATAGGCTTACCGTCACTAACACCGTGACATCTGACTAGGTGGTAGAGTTTCGCAGCGACTCACCCGGATTGATACCACCGTCTTACCTATTCCTGTCGCCATAACGTCATTACGTGTTCCGGTTTGGAGGGTAAGGTAGCCGGAAAACTTACTTTTGCTCGAGGCCTAACACCCCGGCCTCAGGTTGGTAACGCACCACTACTACCTTTGGTGTCTCTAGGCGGCGTGAATTTCTTACCATCAGGAAATCCGTCTGCTTGTTTGCCTACCAATATTATAAAAAAAAACATAACTTTGATAACTACGGGAAATGGGTATCCATTTCTATATATGAAGATTTAGAAAACTAAATAAAAAACTGAATGAACTACCTACGTACGAAGGATGTCTATTCCTCCTACATTGACAAAAAAAAAGGCGTGATAATATTTACTTACATAAAAACAGTGACAAAACCTTCATTTTCCAAGCGGAACAAAATGGCAGATAGTATTTAATTGAATGAATTTCTAAAACAAATTTATACTTGAAGTTTTAACACAAAGAATGTACGAAAGGTGAATGGCCTGGCTAGTTCTAGATTCAGTATCTGGGGGAATGTTGCCAAACGCAATGATCGGAACCTATGCCGCTATTTGTATTTCACTATCCAGTATCAAAAACTGACCAACCCACGTATAGGTATTTGTCTGCAGGACAAAGGTTTCGGCGCTCCCCACTCGAAAAGACATTGAACTCATTTCCCTGGCGTTGTACCGACTTTAACTGCCAAATATTACCTAATTTGTTGTTAAAGTTTAAAATTGTATTGTAGTCCTATAGGATTACTCTTGTATCTCGATTTCATGCAAAACCGGATATGTCAATCTAAGTATAGTACTACTATTTTAATTATGCGCTTCGGCTTTACACTTCTTAGCCTTTTTACACTTTATACTTTTATTTTTAAATTGGCTGACCTAATCTAAATTTAAGCGAAATGCTTAATTATGTAATAACTACTCTATATAGATATCTTTAAAATACATTCGGATTTCCGAAGCTTGACGAATATAGCCGAAGGGCATAATTTAAACAGTAATACTATACAATATATA
>NJDC01002376.1:204415-216819 GCA_002245475.1 Calephelis virginiensis
TTTCTTTAAAATTTATAGAAAATTTTAACAAAATATTAAAAAAATAGCTGAGGCGATTCTACAGAAACAGGAATAGGAATCAGTTTACAGCCTCTTGCTTTTTCAGAGAAGATGATGTAAACGTACCAGTGGGACCCATGATGGTAAATGATCGGCGCCACCTTCGATTATCAACAAAAGTATCACAGTTGCGACGCCGAAATTTCTTACTGACTGACTTATGACGGCTCATGCGTCCGTTTGGAAATACCAGCTCTGATATTCTGCTAATGTTTTGTACAAAGTAAGCAATGTCTTTGCAATCATAAGGCGGAAGAATCGCTATTCATTGAGATGTATGCATACTCTGCGCGATGTCTGAAGATGAAACCCAAGCAACAGGAAACCAATTTTCAAATTTCTAGGATGAGATAGAGAATAATTTGTCCAGCACAGTATATTTGAATGCATGATTGTAAAAACCCACCTCAGACCAAATGCAAAAGTTTCAGAAAATCAATGAAAACTGTCTGGTGTAAAAAAAATAAGGTCCATGTTTTTCTTTTTTTTACTATTTATGTGGAAATATTTTTAATATATTGTATGTTAAAAAGAAGTAGCATAAAATATTCATACATTTTTTTATTTGATTTTTTTAAGTTTTGGGATGAGGTGGATTTTTACAGTCATCATGTACAAGGTGTGTTTTTACAATCAAAGTCCAAATTGTACGAATATTAAACAATATTTATTTTCTTAAAAAAATAACAGAATTAATCTAATTCTTCATCTTCGACATTTTCAGCTGTTGGCCATTGTAATATTTCGTTCCAGAACTTAGTTTTTTCGTCTTCAGGTACAAACTGAACGCATTTTTTCAGGTCCTGCATCTTCTTTGCATTAATGCAGAGCTGCCTTGGTCCATATGCAGGTTCATTCGGTAACGATACGGTAATCTGTGGCCTTATCTTCAACAAAAATGTATGCTTTATCATTCCATCAATGAATTCCTGCGTTTTTACCGGCACATCACTGCCGATCTTTTTGAATGTGAGGTGATGGAACTTTGAGATACTGAAGCTTACTTTCTCCGTTCTCGGAATTCGCCGATCCTTTGTTTCAAGGGATAGTGCAGTCTTTTTGAAATGTTGAACCCACCGTTTTTTAAACTCTGTCACATCCTCTCCGCTGATCAAGTGAACTGTAAAAAAATCACTCTGCCTGCTCGAAGATACGATTAATTCCATAAGTTCCTGTACACTGTACAGCCTTTCTTTACGTCGAAGGCTTCTTTTTATAATCCCAAATGCTCTATCACACGACAGAAAAGAATGGCCACGCATCGGAAAGATCTGTTGAATTTTTTTGAAACGCCCGCTATCAACTAGGGGCATATTCATTCGTACTGATGTATTATTTTTATTCTGCCCTGCGCAGTTATCAGAAAAGAGCATTAGTTCTACCACTTTTTTGTCGACGTACTCTTTAATGTATATCATAATAAACGAGCATACTTCGTTTGGTCCCTTTTTTGCTTGCCCTTCATGATATAGAAACAAGACATTTTTACCCGTTTTCAAATTGTGGATGCAGAAGATAGAAACGCTCAGTTGCCGCAAATAAAATATTTCTTGCACTGGAATTATTGGCAGCGACACATTCTGCATGTAGCAAATTCCCAAAAATGTTTCATCTTCTTGGGATCTTTGCCTTGCTTCTTGAAGTTTATTATAGAACTTCTTAGCCCTCTTTTTGTGTACTAGCTTTTGAGCCAAAGCTACCTTTTTAGCTACGTCATTCAGGGTTTTCGAATTGATTTTCAAGTCTAGACTCTCGCAGAGGCAGCACGTATCTACTGCTGGTCGTCCAAAGCGAAGAGCGAAGTTCTCCCTGAATATTTTATTGTAATATTCGTACTTAATCCTAGTTCCTGGGTATTTTTCCTTATAAAGTCGAAACATTTTTTTTACTGATAGGTCAGCAGGAAGATACTTTATTATGCCAGAAGAATAGTGGCTCTCTTTTGCTGGAAAACAGGAAATATGAGAGATCACTGCAGTGATTTCATCACTAGAAATCGCATTGACCGTTTTCGATTTCCCTCTCTTGTCTTCCGGTATTTTACCCAAGACCAACAAGTCACGGAGCCTCTTAACACGGTCCTTAGTAATACCAAACAAGCTAAGAAAAGCAGAATGGCATACATCTTTCTTCTCATTACCAATTTGAACGGTGTATGTAAATATTTTCTGTCTCAATGGGTTCTCCTTCAGCACTCGGCGTCGTTTTGTGTCCTTACAGGATATTAACCCCTGGAGATAGATATTTTGTTCATTTTTTGTCGCCAGGTTGTATAATTTGGCAAGGTTCTCTAATTTGTCATTTTCGGATATGGTTTCCCAGCATTTTTTAGCACACTTGCATGGAGGTCCTATTGTCTTAGCCCGTACAGTTTTATTTTTTGCCGTCACATAAGCCTGCCCATGAATACGTGCTTGTTTGATTTTATTCCGAGAATAATCAGCAGAGTTATCACGTCGTTTTTTAGTGCGTGTTTCACCCGAGGAGGACTCACCTGGGTTTAAATAAATTACACTTTCCTCCATTCCAGCACTCATTTTCACTATTAAGCAGCAAAGTTTAATTTAATTTGTGTAATACAAGTAATTCGTGCCCGTTACAGTCACCTCAGTTGTTCAAACTAAACAAACTAACGTTAAAATCGTCAATATTGACAGCTGACAGTTTTAGGTGTTGCCACATGTTTGGTTGTAAAAAAACACCTCATCCAGGATAAGGTGGATTTTTACGCTCATTGAAATATTTGGGCTTCTATTACGGTGGAATGCTTATATGACTGAGGTGTGTTTTTACACTCAAACAGTTTGTCTTGCCATAGAGAATATAAATCCACCTTAGACAGTATTTTGGAAAAAGTGGTCTGAGGTGGGTTTTTACAATCATGCATTCACTTAGATTATTAAAACAATCAAATAAAATCAACAAATCTGATAAAATAACTTATTTTTATTTATTAACTAAATTATGATAATCCGCTAGTATTGTGTTCGAGAGTACCTAAAATGACCAATCCGATTTCAATTTCCAATTCGTATGAAATCGAGATTCATGAGTAAGCCCACTGTAGAAGCAAAACTAATTTTGTAAAATTAACTAAACATTACATAATAAAGATAGCATCTAGCGGTAAGGCGTTAGTCTGGCCTACATCAGGTCTCGGATTCGATCCTCGGGTCTAGCAACAAAAATAAGATGTGCTTTTTTGAGTCGTAAAAAATGAAAAGGATAATGAATATGAAGGAAACTAGTCAGTTTTGTCAGGATCGTGAGGTCTGGAACTCTACCTACCTACCACATAAGGGACTTGGCGTGAAGATATATATGTATGTATGTATAAAAATGAATACATATTTCGCGTGGTCATTGCGTTACGCCTGAACGGATGGGCCAATTTTGTTAATTAGTTGTCGCCAGGAGAAGGTTCTTACAAAGAAAAAACATGCAGAGAAAATGGGAAAAACAATGTTTTAATCTATATGAACTGTAAGTGGATGTTAATGTCAAGCGATACGAAGTTCGCCAGGTCGGCTAGTGTTCGACTAAAAAGCAACGTCGTCTAAGATTAGATATGAGCCCCGTTGGCGATCGGCTTTTCTTCAGTAACATGGGTATTAAGATATTTTTATAACTTTATTTAAACGTGATACTAAAATGGATGTTGGTTTTATATACCAACATCCATTTTAGTATTATGTCACCTCAGAAATCAATTAAACACGAGTACATATAAGTATAGATCAGCCTTTCCCAAAGTGGGCGATAACGCCCCCTTGTGGGCGCTGGAAGCCTAGAGGGGTGCGGTATAAATCTTGAAAAAATGTTTTTTTTTTAAACTAGGCGCAACAAATATGTTATTGAGGTTATTGACAAGAAAAAAACGAGGGGGGAGGGGGGGCTACAAAACAACTGATTTTCAAAGTGGGCGTTACATAAAATAAGTTTGGGAACCTCTGGTATAGATCAAAAGGCGATATAAGTTATTTTTGTTAAAAAAAAACATAGTTTAAAAAAATAGCTTTTTTGATGTTTGACTTGTGAATCACGAAAAGGTAATTAAATAAAAATTAACTAAAAATGAAGTTGAGTTTATACTTATCAAGTACATAAATAAAAATACTTAGTGCCAATGGCCATAGTCGTGTCCCGGTTTGAAGGTAGGTGTAAAAGTAGTTGACGAACGTCTTATGCAGACGGCATATGATACAAACCTCAGATTCGCAAGGAGGCCATTTACATTTAGATGTCTAGGCGACGTGTATGTTGTACAATCCGAGCATCCGAATGCGTTTGCCTTACTTCCTTTATCGATTTTAACAATGACAAATGATTAATGATATTTTTAACAATGTTCCGAGAAAAAGTGGGATCGGAAGAAAGTTGTTGTTGTTGGTGTTAAAATGAGAAAGGCCATGCTGCACTCTGTTCGGTTATGTCAGAAGAATGTCAGATGAAAGATTGACAAAAGAGATATACAATGCGAATGTGAATGGATGTTACCGGGAGACTTATGTATTATCTGAGGATGGTGTTAAAGAGTCTCCGAAAAGGGTTATGAATGTGGAGATTTGTCACTCGATACTTTCTGCCTACCCCGTAAGAGATTTAGCGTAAATATATGTGTACGTGTATGAAAACCTACTTCCCATTTTAAAAGGTTAACGTTATTCAACATGTCACGCGTCACGTAACCTTGATCTTAAAGGCGGTAAACGTCGACAACGAATGATTTCGTCATACCGTTTTATGCAACTTTTAAAAAACGTTTGAACAATTACCGCTTCGTTTACGCAAACAATAGATTTTTTTTGCTTTTGACCAAGCCCTTATATTTTTCAAAAATAGAATGGGAGCAGTTTTTTCGTTATTGAAATTCAGCCACAGGATAACGCACCTATAACGTTTACGGTGTCTATAAGCTATGTAGCTCTCTTACCATTAGGTAAACCTAGTGCTTGGTCACTGTCTTATTATATAAAATATATATTTTTGTGGTATTGTCTGTAATTTTATTTGGTTAATGCAGAGAAGAAATAAGTGGATTATGAATTTTCTCAATACCACCAAATCATCAGTCTAAGGATAAGGGTAAGGATGCCAACCTCTTTTCTATCAAAGAGGACTACGACCTGACTGATTATTGACTATGTCGACTTTTAACTATTTTACGAAATTTGCCGATAGCTTTACAAAAAAAAATAAACTTAAAAAATGGCAGTTGCTCACGCTCATGCCAAATTAAAAAAAAACTACTCATAGAAGAATGCGCTTGAGACGAGTTTAAACAAGACACATTCCACAAACAAAATATTTCCTCTGTGGTCTAGCGGTCCGGCGTCGGACTTAAGCTTTGAGGTCCCGGGTTCGATCACCGGGTCGGGCACCAAAAACTAATGTGTATTTTCAATTTTCTACTAAAAATAATGTCGCTCGGAATTGGAAATGTGCCCGGGTGGCGATAGGCTTGCCACCTATCACATTGTGAGTCTTTGTGCCTCTCCCTACATCTTCGGGGATATGGGCGCGAAGATACTTAAAATAGTTTTATGTCATTTGTTAGGTACAATCCAATAAAATGTACTTTCCCATATTCGCTGTGACTTATCTTTGGTCACGACAAATGTGGGAGATTACCTACATTATAACATAACATTGTTAACCCGTACACTGCTACTTACTCTAGTAACGATCACCATGGTGACGCCGACATGTGGTCTCCGGTCGACCTGAAACAATAATGGTCATTTTATTCTAGTGATTAGATAAAATAAGTATAGTACTATTTAAATTATACGCTTCGGCTTTAAACTTTTTACTCTTTTACACTTTATATTTTTATTTTTAAATTGGCTGACCTAATCTAATTTAAAGCGAAATGATAATGATAATAACAACTCTATATATGAACTTTTAAAATACTTTCGGAATTTCGAAGCTTGACGAATGTAGCCGAAGTACATAATATAAATAGTACTACTATACTATGTAATTTACAATCATATTCGCTATGTGTGTTGTGACTGGTGTCCGACCGACACTGGTTTTCGAGCCGAAACCGAAACCGAACTTTCTGAAATTCTCTCAGTTTCGCCCGAAACCGAAACTTGCAGAAATATTATGTTACAAATTTCTTTTAATACTGAAATCTAGTATACTTTTATCCATGTGTTTTCATATCATACCAACTGCCAGCTATATACCATCATTATTACTTTATATAATATAATGTATAATAAAATTAAAATACGGATGCGTGTACCACTTAGTGGTAAAATTTTGCCGTAATATACACAATAAGTACTTCACGAACATAGGAGGCCAAGTTTCGGTTATTTTTTGACCGAAACCGAAATTAAACTTTAGGTAGGTCGCTATTTGTAACCCGAGGGACAGTTTTAAGTCGAGAAAAATGTTGCTTATTATTGGTAAGCATCCAAGCAACCAGGGGGCCTACCATGAACGCTTATAGCAGTAGTATTTTCATCTTGCTAAATGTCCGCCTTTATAAGCAACTTAATGTTGTACGTCAAGTTATCTTTCTCCGACGACAATTAATATTACTGAAATATTACTGTTTTAAGAGCTTATGGTAACCCCCTTAGGATGCTATTAGTGGTATGCGCAAAACCCGAACTGTTTTGGTCTTTTTTTGTATAATAATGGAAAGCAAACAAGCAGACAGATTTCCTGATAGTAAGAAATTCATGCCACCTAGAAACACCAAAGGTGGTAATGGTGCGTTGCCAACCTGAGGCCGGAATGTTAGGCCTCGAGCAACAGTAAGTTTACTGGCTACCTTGCCCTCCGAACCGGTACACGTCAACGGCAAGCGTTGGACGTTATTTATGGCGGCAGGAATAGGTTAGGCGGTGGTACCACTCCTGGCGAGTCGCTGCAAAACTCTACCACCTAGTAGAGTAAAGTAAAGTAAGGTCTTGCTAAAACAAAAGTCTAAAATCGACAACAATAGAAAATACATTAAATTGCTACAAAAACTGCTATTCAAGGTGAATTGATAAATAAATATGACCCATACTTGGCCATTCCACGTATTAGAACCAACGTTTTTGCTTCGTTGATCTTTCGCGCTATAAAAATTTTAAATTATCCTGAAGCAGTCGGAGGATCACGATTTCACTTGTCTCATAACAAGACTTAATTCTGGACTTAATACAGTGGATTTATTTTATTTCAAAATAAGAGTTAATTCCGGTCCTAATCTGGTGGATTTGAATTTTTCAAAACAAGATTTTATTCCGGCCTTGATCTGGTGCTTTTTTTTTTTGGAGTGAAAACTTCTTTAGCGGCGTTGCGAACTTTTTTTGGAATGGGTAAAAACTTCTTGACTCGTGCCAGAAGGCGCAGGGCGTTTGCGCGAATAAGACGGCCCAGGGCGCTTGCGCGAATGTTCGTGTTGTCATGTTTGTGTACGATAGTGCTATAAATTAATATTGTGTTCTACCGCATAAATTATAGTTCTTTCATACTGATAATTAAAGCAATTCGTACAAAATTATTCCCTAACCATTCCAAAATATCAAAAATGAACAACGTTAATATTCAAGTTTTCACTTCTACCGGCACTCCCGGTGCAACCCGTGTTTTTTTCAAACCAAGACTTAATTCTGGCCTTTATCCGGTGGAATTGATTTTGTTCAAAATTATAGGTTAATAGGTTTTAGTAATTTATCTACATATTAATTGTCCTCACCAGCACTTTTCATCAGATAAACTCTGTTTTATTATTAGCTTGAATAATAGAAATAATAATTGAGACTGTCAAGATCAACACTGATTTTGCTCGTGGTTAGATGTTTTAGAAAAATTAGCTTACATTGTATTGTCCATAAAGAAATTCGTGAGTACTTCTAAAGATGAAGATTACATTTTACTAGATACTAAAGTTTGCTCAGTAAAACAATAGGAAACCATAAAATATAAATATTATGTTTTATGAGCTGTTTAATCTCACCACAAGGTATTAAGCATAGTCGCTTTCCCCTATCTGTCCATCTTTAAAGTTACGCAACTAATTTTGATGTGTTTTTTTATAGATAGACTGACACAAGAGGAAGATTTATATGTATGACTACCCATTGGTCGAAATTAGACTATAATATACAATAATATATTTAAATTTATAAATTATAGATTTTAATTCTAAGGTTATTCAATATAAATGATTAAAACATAATGTTCAAACATTTATTAAGGTTCTATGGTTAATTATCTTTTTGATACGAACGCTATCTTCATTTATCAAGACCAACTACTTTGTTTCCAAACTTTATTAACATAGTTTGTGCGCCATCTGTGATATTTTATCGTTGTTAATATGTTTGTTTGTGTGCGTCAAATGCATGGTAGTGTGTGTAATATTTTATTATTTGATTTAATGCACTTTAAAAGCATTATTATTGAAAAATATTAGTATTTTGAAGTTTGAATTTTGAAAGTTTTTGCTTCACGTATTAATATTATGATAATAACTTAAAAGTTTATGAACCCTTGCGATGCTGGGACGGGCAAGTAGTAAAGTATATTTGAGTCGTATGTAACAATTATTTGGGTGCAATATTTTTACACCACCTGTATGTTTGAAGGTTTTAAATAGACCTACGTTAATCATACTTTTTATACTCAGGGCCACTTGCACGTTCTTAGGTTAAATATTTATCTCAAAGTTCAATACATATTTTTTTTATGTTATAGGAAGGCAAACAAGCAGACGGATTTCCTGATGGTAAGAAATTCACGCCGCCTAGAGACACCAAAGTTGGTAATGGCGAGTTGCCAACCTGAGGTCAGGATGTCAATCGTCGAGCAAAAGTAAGTTTACCGGCTACCTTACACTCCGAACCGGAACACGTCATGACGTTATGGAGGCAGGAATAGGTAAAGCGGTGGTACCAATCCGGGCGAGTCGCAGCGAAACTCTACCACCTATTCGGATGTCACGGTGTTAGTGATGGTTAGCCTATGCTCGCTTTTTACGAGCTACCTGGCAGGAAAGCAGATGGCCTATTCTGCAAAGGAGCCCGGACCAACACGGGAAAAAATGTATATTATAAGTATAGATAAACGTTGGCGTAGCGATAAAATGGCCATTTATATAAACTATTATTATCATTAGAACTTTAACATTAATTTTATGCAGATGGTTATATTTTAGACAGATGGTCTATTCTGCAAAGGAGCCCGGACCAACACGGGGACCGTTTGACAGTTTAAACAGTTGTTAAACTTAACCCAGGAACGTGCAAGTGGCCTTTATAGTGCTAATACTGACACTAGTTTAATAATATGACGAAAATTGCCTTATCCAACAAAGCTATAATATGGGGATTTTTTAATGCATTAGCCTTTTAAAATTTTACCCACTAGTCGAAATTCGTATCGTTTGACGTTAGCACCTAATAATAGTTCATATGAAACAAAAAGTATTGTTTTCCCATTTTCCCCATATTTTTCTTCATAAGGACCTTCTCCTGAAAGTAAACACATCGTCATCATTACACCAAAAAATAATAAGAACATTTGGAGTAGGGACTCATTTTTATGTACTAATAATAAATTCTCTATCCTTGTCGCTTTTTGGAACCAGTTTCGTTTTTACATTATTATAACTTTTACATACATACATACATACATATCATCACGCCAAGTCCGTTAGGGGGTAGGCAGAGAGTATCGAGTGCCAAACCTCACCATCCTGACAAACCTGTCTGGCTTTCTTCACGTTCATTACCCTTTTCATACAAACACACCGGTTTCGGAGACTCTTGACACCACCCTTTAACATAAACCATAACTTTTAATTGACAAAAAAATTAAAATAACGCTAGCTATTATTCGTGGCTTTACTTACGTGGCAGTTAATACATTTACTGATTTTAGCCCATTAATAAAGACTTTCATACAAACTTTCAACCCTATTTCACCCCCTAAGGGCTAGAATTGCCAGAAACGCTTAAATACGTGTCTACTAATTTTCAATAAGTAGCCCAAAAATAAATGTTTATGTTTCTTACTTAAAAAATGACGGTCTTCACACAAACCTTCAACCCCTATTTTACCTCCTTTGGGGTAAAATTTCCAAAACATCATCCTTAGTGAGTGTCTAGTCAGTAAAACGAACCTACTCACCAAATTTCATGGTTGAGAATCTAACAGTTTTTGCTCGGCGATGATGAATGTCAGTCAGTGGAATGGAAGTCTTAATGGTGTTTAATCTGTATAATAAGAGTGCATTGCGTCGCAATATCTTCCATTAGTTTAGTAGTTGGTAATAACGTTGTGCAGTCTGATCTTTTTATTTATATTTTTTGCCTTGCCATTTCCGAATGGACGAATAGTCGCGATCGACCGGTTGACCACACCTGGTATAGATAGTCCCGGAAAACTGTAAAAACGACGGTTGACTAATACTGTGAATAACTCGTATTCGCTTTACATATTTATAAAAGCTCAGTTATTGAAAGCATATTGAATGTTACCAGTTTTTTTGTCTTTTTGCGTGTTTGTTTAACGTCTGGTATGTTTACAGAGGCAAAAGTAAAAGGTTCATTTGTAGATTGTAAAACTCGCTCAGGTGTTAACTTCTATTGTTTCAAGTCGGTGGACCGGTCGCAAACAATGCTGCATATCTTTTGTAAAGCGCTACTTATTTCTTTTCTGAAACGTGATTTCTTGAAGTCGAGGCTTTTGTTAAAATTAAAAACCTACATCCTTATAGTAAGGTATTCATAGCTCATTCAGAAACATTGCGATATCAAAAGTTGACCTATAGAGTGAGTTATATTGTATTACTAGCGGCCCGCCACGGCTTTGCACGGGTATAAAATATACATACAAACCTTCCATTTCAATCACTTTATCTACTTAAAAAACCGCATCAAAATCCAACAGTCAACGGCAAGCATTGACGTTATGGCGGCAGGAATAGGTAATGCGGTGGTACCAATCGCTAAAACGGCGAGTCGCAGCGAATCTCTACTGCTTAGTAGGATGTCACGGTGTTAGTGACGATAACTGCACCTATGCTCGCATTTTACGAGGAAGGCAGATGGTATATTCTGCAAAAAAGCCCGTACCAACACGGGGAAAAAGGCTTTTCGATATGTCGTAAAAAAATATATGAGACCCCTTAGAAATCATTATCTACGTTTGAAAAAAAACGCATCAAAATCTGTTCGTTATACACAAAAACATACGTTTAATGGAGTATCCTCTTTTTTGCAACCGGTTAAAAAGGGTCATCATTGGCCATATCAAGTTACACTGACACAAAAACTACAATCCATGCATGGTACGTGCGTACTATCATCCTCGTCAGTGCTGGATTACCCAAAAGGCCAGATTAGGCCATATAGCCTGGGGCCCCAGAAAATCAGGGGCCCCGAAGAATATTTGACAATGAAATTTTACATAAAATATCTTTCAAAGAGATTGTTTTATTATAAAATAAGCTTCAACTATCAGTTACTATTAGTAACTGATAGTTGAAGCTTATTTTAGGTTTTTATAATCGAACGATCTCAAGATATTGATTTGTTAAACTTTAAGTCTGTTAACCTGCTGAGTTATTTAGTTACGCTACTGTTGATTATTTGTAGAATGGAAAAATATATAATTTGAAAAAAAAAAGATTTCGTTTTTTCATTGTGTTTAAAACCTTCATATGATTTCAGAGGTGTTTGAAATTCTGAAATTGCGAAAATAATCGTCAATTTTACGATATTTTTGAAACAGGGAGGGCCCCAAAATCGAGATAGCCAAGGGCCCCATATGGTCTTAATCCGGCACTGATCCTCGTACACCCGAACGTGCTAGTGGCGAGGTGTAGCTGAAAGCACAGGAAGTTCTTTATCGGCGGCCATTCATCTCATGGGCTCGTCATTCTTTTTAACTGGTTCGGAAATTCCTGAATAATGTATTTAAATATGCAGTCATGTGTTGAGCAATCGTAAAACGAAACGGCGATTTTATTAATGTCAAATGAAAATTTACAACGCAATAAATGTTTAACTGACTCCTTAAAAGAGTAGGAAATCAATTCGACTTTTTTTGTTTTTTTTTTAATTATTTTTACGCGATTACTAGGCCAATGATCTTCAAATCTACAAGCACTCTCGCCTCTCAGAACTTCAACGCTAATCAAATTAAAACTAATGAAATCAATTTTTTTTACTCGACGTAGGTACTATATCTAACTATTATTATCGTCACATACGGACTTAGGTAGAAAAACAATTACAATATACTTAATAAACATATTAGTCAATTAGACAGAGATACATATATACATACGTATCTTCCCGCCAAGTCCCTTACGGGGTAGGCAGAGT
>NJDC01002376.1:217038-228212 GCA_002245475.1 Calephelis virginiensis
AGAACTTCAACGCTAATCAAATTAAAACTAATGAAATCAATTTTTTTTACTCGACGTAGGTACTATATCTAACTATTATCATCGTCACATACGGACTTGGTAGAAAAACAATTACAATATACTTAATAAACATATTAGTCAATTAGACAGAGATACATATATACATACGTATCTTCCCGCCAAGTCCCTTACGGGGTAGGCAGAGAGTATCGAGTGCCAGACCTCACGATCCTGACAAACCTGTCTTGCTTCCTTCACATTACCCTTTTCATACAAACACGCCGGTTTCGGAGACTCTTGACACCACCTTCGGATAATATCCGATTGATCTGATCGTGAAATGTCAGACTTGGTCTCCCCGGGTACCTACATCCATCTATATTCGCATTGTATATCTGCTTTGTCAATTTTTCATCTGTCATTCTTTCCACATGATCGAAACAGCGGAGCATGCCCTTTCGCATTTTAACACCAATACTTTCTTTCAATCCCACTCTTTCTCGGATCTCACTGTTACGAATGCGGTCAGCGAACGTTACACCACAGATTTTCCGTAGTGCTCTCATTGCGACCGCATTTATCCTACTTGCATGCTCTTTTTGACATACCCAACTCTCGCTTCCATACAATAACGTTGGGATAAACACAAAATTTTGCAAAGCGAGTCTAGCTTTTTGACTCAAAACCTCGCTTTGGAATAGCTTACCCAACGCTCCATTCACACTATTCCCTGCACTCACTCTCCTCTCTACATCCGCGGTGTACCTTCGATTCCTGCTAAAAGCACAACCAATAGATCAATCAATTAGACAGAGATAATTCGCAAATTGATGAATGCATTAAACATTAAAATAGTTAACAAATAATTGTACAATTTTCAAAAAATATTCCATAAAAATGACAAAATGCAATCAATAAAAATAAAGTTATATTACTGCCATTAATAATTATCTGGACGGATGATGATACTAAAAACAGTATTATTTCACTTATACTAATTGTCACCGGAGAAATACAACCATATAATGTATATTATAAAGTTACTTATATATAAGTGAACATTTAGCAACATTGCTGCTGAACGTATTGGTCCAGGCTCCTTTGCAGAATAGACTATCTGCCTTCCTGCCAGGCAGCTCGTAAAAGGCGAGCATAGGCTTACTGTCACTAACACCGTGACATCTGACTAGGTGGTAGAATTTCACAGCGACTCATCCGGATTGGTACCACCGCCTTACCTATTCCTGCCGCCATGACGTATTCCGGTTCGGAGGGTAAGGTAGCCGTTAAACTTACTTTTTCTCGAGGCCTAACATCTCGATCTCAGGTTGGCAACGCACCATTACCACCTTTAATGTCTCTAGGCAGCGTGAATTTCTTACCATCAGGAAATCCGTCTACTTGTTTGCCTTCTAATATCATAAAAAAATGGAAAAATACTGCTATAAACGTTCATGATATGCCCCTTAGTCAACGTTGAAAAGACGAGTAGGTCTTTCGGTGTCAAACTTAATCAAATCAGGACTCAGGACATTATCATTGGAAGACCCGGAATTATTAATAAGATAAATTGGTTCTATCCCCTATATGACGTGTAAAGAATTCAGGGTGTTTACCTGCCAAGCTGGATCGCAGATGGTCTTTTCCACACAGAAGACCCGGACCAACACATGGCCTAAAGATCAGAATCTAAAACTAACAACTATGAGACTAAGAATTGTGATAATGATAGTTTCAATTCACCATAGGAACTTAGCTATATAACATACTAGCTTTCATTATTGGCTTTGCTCTCATACTAAGTTATATGTTTGTATAAATTGTAACCTATATGTTATTTCTATGTATAAACTACATTCCTGTAAAATTTCATATAAATCTGTTCTGTAGCTTTTGCGTGAAAGGGTAACATATTATCAATTCTCACAAACTTTCGCATTTATAATATTACTAGATGTATGCTTTTTTAAATTAACTTCAAAGATTTTTATTATTTAATCGCCTCTGCGGTCTAGCCGTTCAGGAGTTGGACTTGACTGCATGAGGTCCCGGGTCAGAATCCCGGTAAGGGCAACAAAAAGAAAATTTGGGTTTTCCAATTTTTTAGTTAAAAAAAAATACTCAGGATTGGATATGTGCCCGGTTGGCGATAGGTTTGCCACCTATCACATCGTGGGACTTAGTGTCTTCGGCTAGTCGTGGGTGCCCTGGTTGTGCCTCTGCCTACCTCTTCGGGGATACGGGCGTGAAGATACTTTTTTTTAGATTTTTATTAGTCATTATTTACAATCTTGCAGTTTTACGTAAACTCAAATCATGATGACGCTACGTTTATCATTAATGTTATCTCAAAGTAAATGTAGGATACACATCCAACTGCGCACGCGCATCTATGGCAGCAATGCGGAGGCTGTAGCTACCCATATTGGTCTAGCAACGGAACGGAAACAGTTAAACTTTACCGTTTTATTTGACAAGCTGGCTTTACGCAGTTATGGGGACAAGTTTAAATCAATGTTATATTTTTTTTATGGTTGGTCGAGTGGCTAGCGTACACACATAACTACACCGACTAACCGCGAGGTTTGGGTTCGATTCCCGACGTGGACAGGCATTTGTGTGATGAACATTTAGATGTCTGCATTTCGGGGTCTGGATGTTGATTAATTTTTTCTGGTATCTATTTAGGTATTTCTATTTATTAGTGTTGTTGACTAACACCCATAACACAAGCATATGATTTGCTTATTTTGGGGTTAGATTAAATTTTTGTGACTTCTCCAGGGATATTTAGTTATTTATTCAATGGTCTGTGCACATAAGGTACAGTAGTACTATTTAAATTATGCGCTTCGTCTATATTCGTCAAGCTTCGGAAATCCGAATTTTTTTAAAGATATCTATATACAGTTGTTATTATTACACATAATCATTTCTCTTAAATTTAGATTAGGTCAGCCAATTTAAAAATAAAAGTATTAAGTGTAAAAAGAGTAAAAGTGTAAAGCCAAAGCGCATAATTTAAATAGTAGTACTGTAATTATGATGTGCTGCCAAATTGAATCAGATTCAGAAAATAACTTTATTTAATTTGACCTTAAAAAAAAGGCACTTGCGCATTGACATTTTTATAAACTACCGGGTCAGAATCGCGGCCACATAGAACATCCACATAGAATCTCAGCGGGTTTGTCTTTTTTAAATTGAATATGATATTTATGCTTAAATCTTTAAAACTACGCGACGGAGTTTTTTGCGGTTTTTTCTAATAGATGAAGTGATTAAAGAGGAAGGTTTATATGTATATTTTATACCCGTGCGAAGCCCGGGCGGGCCGCTAGTAAAATATTAAGTATACAATAGAGTCTTATAAGAATAAGTTACATAAAATAATAACAAATTATATTACAAATTTGGAACGGCTATTCCGAAGTATGTTCGTCTTTTAAATATTCTGTATTTTATAATTTCTTTTCTTGCACAGTAGTGACAAAACAAAGTATTGTTTTAGTACATTTTTAAACATACTTATGGGAAAATCATTAATGTCACTGGGCAGCCTATTGTAGAAACATGTACCAATGACCCATGAAAGAATAACTTATTTTATAGGGACAAGTTTTATACATATACTGTTAAATTGTATTTATTGCTCGTTTAAATTATGAACATTATATTTTATTAAACTTATTCAAGTTCTTTTTAACGATGTTCGTAAATATATAGAGAACTTTTTATTGAAAATTTCTTCTATTTTATCTAACACTAGCTGTTCCGGCGAACTTCGTTTCACCCGTTCTGTTTGTATGGGAAAAAAAAAGTATTGTTTTCCCGTTTTCTCTGCCATTTTCCCGGTTTTTCTCTTTATAACAACCTTCTACTGACAAAAACAAACACAACAAAATAAGAGTTAGCCAAATTGGTTCAGTCGCTCGGAAGTTATGGCCTTACCTTCACATTTAACAATTTATTTTTATGTTACAGATTTAGAATCTCCTAACATTGAGATTGCAAATAGCTCAAATAGCTCTTACTTTGAGGATGATATTCTCTCACTTTAGCTCTTGCTTTGAAAACGCCCAAATTGTAAAAATACTTCTTAAGGAAGTGATTTCTAATCTTCCGCATTATAAATAAAAACATACAAAAAAGTATTTTGAAGTCGGTTGAATAAAAAAAATGGTGAATATAACACATGAACCCGCCCGTGTTCAGGCAGCTCGTAAAAGGCGAACATAGGCTTACCGTCACTAACACCGTGACATCTGACTAGGTGGTAAAGTTTCGCAACAACTCACCCGGATTGACGTGTGTGTCATGACGTGTTCTAGCTTGGAGGGTGAGGTAGGGGACTTACTTTTGCTCGAGGCCTAACATCCCGGCCTCAGGTTGGCAACGCACCATTACCACCTCAGGTGTCTCTAGGCGGCGCGAATTTGTTACCATCAGGAAATCCGTCTGCTTGTTTGCCTTCCATTATCAAAAAAAATATAAAAACAGCTTTTTGAAGTCGAATAAGCAAAAAAATACGAACATAACACATGAACGGTAAAAGAGATGTTAAGATAGCCAGTATCGGTAGACAGTATTACGTATCGAGTAACGACCGGTACCGCATAATTAGATTGTTTATGGAGGTACCGCCCTATCCTCGTCACCTGTCGGTTACGGGTGACTAGTGATTGCGGTTCATTGAATCACCTGCATTTACCATTTCCTCGACCATTATTAAGTTCAGACTAAGTATATATTTTTTATAGGAAGCTAGATGTTGCGAGGTATTAAAATTATTTAGCTATTTCATAGAAATCCATCTAGAACTATCTGGGTAAAAATATATATACCCAACAGTTTAGCATCCTGGTAAGATTAATGAATATAAAATCATTATTCTAATTTTTTCTCAAACTTCACAATTTGAATTGGATTTATTGATGAGTTTGTTCACAAAAAACAGCTTAAATTTAGATTTAATGATAAGATTATACAATCAAAATAGTTTCGATTTAGATTTATTAATACGATTATTAAAACAAATGTTAACTTAAATTTGTTAATAATGTTATTAAATTAAACTTTACAGATTTAGCTTAGATTTATTGATAAGATGAATGATTTTTTAAATTATTTAGCTTAGATTTGTTAAAAATGTTATTAAATTAAACTTACAAATTTAGCTTAAATTAATTGATAAGATGAATGATTTTTTTTAATTATTTAGCTTGGATTTATTAAAAATGTTATTAAATTAAACTTGACAGATTTAGCTTAGATTTATTGATAAGATGAATGTTTTTTTTTTTATTTAACTAAGATTTGTAAGGAAATCAAACCAAATTTACATTTAGTGAAAAGGTTATCAATCCAAACTTTACAGTTTTAACAAAGATTTATTGAAAAGTTTCGGAACCAAACTATACAGTTTGACAAATTAGCTATCACAAAAAGTTGGAGAATTACTTGCAGTAAAATATTTTTTCCAAAGAATATTTAATCTGACCTAAAGTATAATTACTTAGATTTTGAATATCCATACTAATATTATTATTGCGAATGTCTATCTATTAAGCTTTCACGGCTAAACCACTGGAACAATTTTGATAAATTTTGATATGCATATAAAGACCCGAGTTCAAACTTATAGTACTTTAACAGTGTGTAAATAGTTAGTAAATAATTAAAATAACTAAGAATATGTAGAAACGCCTAAATAATTTTGTAACATCTTTGTAACGTTTATATTCCGCAAATAAATATATTTTCTTTTCTTTGCTTATCTTTCTTTTTTTAAAAAAACCCTTAATGGGGATAAAACCTTGGGTCAAAATATATAACACGCTGACAAAGAATGACCAGCTAGTGGCTTATAATTGGCAATTAATTGACCAAGTCACTGCTGAGAATGACATTCTCTTGTAACTAGTGGTCGAAATTGAACCATAATAAATTTTAATATCTTGTTGATAAGAACGCCATCTTCATTTCTCAAGACCAACTACTTTGTTTTCGAACTTTACAGTGCGCCATTTGTGATCTTTTATCGTTATTAACAATATATTTGTTTGTGTGTGTCAAATGCATGGTAGTGTGGGTAATGTTGTATTTATTGATTTAATGTACTTTATAATAATATAGAAAAATATTAGCGTTCTGCACTTCTTCTACATATAAACTATAAGTGTGCAAAATTTCATGCTCCTGCGTCCGCGCAATTTTCGTAAAAAGGGGTCCAAAGTTTTGGCATCACGTATTAATATATAGATTAGCTAACTGGAATTGCTACATATAGATGTATGTACGCTACATACTTTACGTAACGTTGCAATCATTAGGAATATGGTGGATATTGGTTACGTCATTCTGAGTATTTCATATGCATTCAACAAGGAGCCATGTCCCCATTTCCTGACTGACATGCATCACTGACATGCCAGAGAAATTTCCTAATTAGTTATCCAACTCTGTAACAATTTGCGAATGAAGTAATTTGATTTTTTCTTAGAAAAAAATTACATTAACATTTTTTTCACAAAAAGAAACCTATGCTAGAAAAGTGTATCCACGCAATAACCGTAATCACAGACACAACCATGCCCTGGATGTCCACATGACCCACGACTAACCGAAGACACTAACGACCAATAATAATAACCTATCTTATATATAAAAATCAATTGCAGTTCGTTAGTCTCGCTAAAACTCGAGAACAGCTGGACCGATTTGGCTAATTTTGGTTTTGAATTATTGGTGGAAGTCCAGGGAAGGTTTAAAAAATAAGAAGAAGGGAAAAAACTGCGAGGAAACTAGGGAAAACAAGATTTAAATTTATGGACTACCCACACTAACGGAACGGGTGGAACGAAGTTCGCCGGGACAGCTAGTCTAAAATAAAAGATAGTTGTTTTAGATCAGTTACTCGGCAACCACAGTTATTTTTCAATAATGAATAAAAATATCTTAGTAACCAGACTTTATTACAATTGGTCGTAAGTCCCACAATGTGTGTTAGCCTACGGCCAACCGAGCACATATCCAATCACGGGCAACTTCATTTTAACTTTTTTGGTTGCCCAAACTGGGATCGAAGTCGATACCTCAAGAAGTCAAGTTCTACCCCGCTAGACCACAGAGGCGACTACATACTAAAATACAGTTTCTTACGGTAATTTTTACATTTAAACGATTTTGTTACAGAGGAGTTTGTCTAGCCGTTTACCAAATGCAATTTCTATCTAACCAGGTTTGGAGAAAGGACACTTGTTATAAGAAGTTTGGTTAATTATTTCCTATTATATGAGGCAAGCATAGGTTACATGGGTCATTACCAACAAGACTAGTAGTGGTAGCAGTGGTGGAGTGCTTGCAACTTGCCGTGATATGGTATAATAATTCGTAGTTTTCTTAAAAGTGATGAAGCTGTTCACAAAATGTTTAGTAAAAAACTACAGACGGCCGTAGAGATATCTCACTATTCGTACAAAAATACTACGATAAGCAAAACGACTCGTTTCCTAAATGTAGGACTTGGGCAAAAGACATTTTTTATGTTTAAAATAGGGACTTATAGGTTTGCTAATAGAACTAAGCATAGATGGTTTAGATGCCACTTGCATGCTGATTTCAAATTCAATATGAAAATTGTTCTTTTTGGTATCCAAAACCTTGCCGAGTGTATAAATTTTATATAAAAATTTGTGTATATGATCTGGTCATTAGAAATGATATAGCGAACAAGAAAGCGGTTCTCTTGGTGGTAAGAGACAAAGGTCGCCTCTGTGGTCTATCGGCCCGGTGTCGGACTTGACTTCTTGAGGTCCCAGGTTTGATTCCCGGGTCGGGCAACAAAAAATAAAAAAATATATGTTTTCAATCTTCTAATAAAAATAATGTTGCCGATTGGATATGTTCCCGGTTGGCGATAGGTTTGCCCTCTATCACATAGTCTAGTGCTAATTGTGGGTGCCCTGGTTGTGTCTACCTCTTCGGGGATATGGGCGTGAAGATACTTACTTTAGGCAGTATATAGGTGTAATGTGCCTACCCACTACTTTAGCTTCCGACACGAGCTCCACAACGGCTAGCAGTAGTGATAGCTGCAAAACAACCAAAATTGAAACTTAAGACGTGGCATAAAAGCTCGTCGTGTGCGTTACTTTTACTTGCAGAAAGGATGAAATATCTTGGTTGCCGAAGAGTTTGTTTTGCCGTTTTTTCTCCTGACTGGCTAGGTTTGGAAATGGTGGTAGTTAAGGTAAATAGGATTAGTCTTGGTTAACAGGGAGTTTGTTTCGCCGTTTCTTCCCCTGACTGGCTAATGGTAAAAACTTGATTATAATATTTTTTGTAATAATTAATAATTTATAGCTTTGTAATAAATAGATTTTAACTCATTTATGTAAAAATATATAAATTACAAGAATAAAAACGATTTGATTAAATTGGTTAGATATTTGCCACCACAATGTGGTAAGTATAATATGTTGGTACAAATAAGTGTTTGGTTTTTTTAAACACACATATTCTGCAAATAAATTAATTTCGTTACATTATCATCAGCCTTTTTTTATGATATTGGAAGGCAAACAAGCAGACGGATTTCCTGATGATAAGAAATTCACGCCGCCTAGAGACACCAAAGGTGGTAATGGTGCGTTGCCAACTTGAGGCCGGGATATTAGGCCTCGAGCAAAAGTAAGTTTACCGGCTACCTTACGGCTTTTGAACCGGAACACGCCATGACGTTATGGCGGCAGGAATAGGTAAGGCGGTGGTACCAATCCGGGTGAGTCGCTGCGAAACTCTACCACCTATTTGCTTCGATAATCGGTCACCTATAGAAGTGGGTGGGAACCTTTAAATTGAAACTTTGCGGAAATATCGTGACATCTTCAGTAATTCGCGGCAATTCGCACTATTTAGCACATGACAAATGAAACATCAGGAATAATGTATTTGCATGTAGATCGTGATGAAATCGTAATATTAGCAAGTAGTCGAGTGCAATAAGTAAACATTTCAATAGCTTTTAGAAATTATATCTTTCGTATATAGGAACATTTTTATTAAAACAAGCACCCGTCAATTTTCAGCTTCCCCAGATTTGCAGTTGTAAAGTATCTTTACGCCCATATCTCCGAAGTAGTAGGCAGAGGCACAACAAGGGTATCCACGACTAACCGAAGGCACTAAGTCCCACAATGTGATAGGTGGCAAGCCTATCGCCAACCGGGCACATATCCAATCCCGAGCAATGTTATCTTTAGTAGAAAATTAAAAACACTCGTTTTAATTTTTTTGTTGCCCGGTAGTGATCGAACCCGCGACCTCAAGAAGTCAAGTCCGATGCCGGACCACTAGAACACAGAGGCAATTATCGTTGTAGTAGTATTTGTAGTTGTGTAAATTTATATGCACACTAGCAGTTTCACGCAGCTACGCCTACGTAACTTGGCTTCTATTGCACCGATTTTGATGAAACAAAGCCTATGTCACTCAGGGATAATGTAGAATTCTAAAGGTAAAAGAGTTTTTGAAATCGGTCCTGCAGTTTCGGAGCCTATTTATTTCAAACAAACAAGCAAAAAATCAAAGCTTTCCTCTTTATAATATTAGTATAGATATGATTGTTTTTACGTAAGATATCGCATTCAAATAATATATTATATTTGTGTTCAATGAACAATCCTTGTCAAAATGATCTCAAAGGAACTAAATTAGAAACACCGTTTTCGTTTGGTCTCAGTACTTGCCAGCATTCAATATATCATAAAAAATCCTTCAAACACCGAGTTACGTTCTTTTTACATGAAGAATACTATTTATTTGATATCATTCAGTAAGAATTGTAAATGAAACTCTATTTTTAAAATAAAATAGATTTTTAAAAATACTCAAAAACCGAACCGTAGGGATATGTCAGTATAGTGATTGCCCAAATCGAAATAATCTTTCTACTAAAGCCTAGTAGTCTAGCGGCCCGGTGTCGGACTTGACCTTTTGAGGTCCCGGTTTCCACGGGTCGAGCAACGAAAAAATAGAAAATAGGTATTTTCAATTTTCTAATTAAAAATATCGTTGCCAGGAATTAGATATGTGCCCGGTAGGCGATAGGTTTGCCGCCTATCACATTTTTCATTTTGCCTAGGTAAATGTTACGTCAGTTTTGCATGCACATTTAAAACAATGTTTTTAATTTGTCTTTCTGTGGGCTGACTGCAACCTGCACCCCAGACTTTAGATATAAAATAGGGAACAAAAAAGTAGTAGTAGCTGTTGGAAAGAGATAATAACCGCCTATAAACACTAAAGATGTTACTTGGCCAGGATCTTTAGTCACGTATCTGCAAACTACAACATAATTGAAAACATTACCTTAGTCTTTCGCCGTTTCTTCTCCTGTCTGGCTAGGTTTGGAAACGGTGGTAGTGTAATATGGTAGATAGGGTAAAACTCGATCGTTAAAATTTTTGCTTTAATTAATTACTGCTAACCTAGTAGTAAATATATTTAAACGAATTTATATGTTAAAATATATCACTAACAAAAATAAAAAATACAATATATTTAATTAAGTTAAAATACTAGTCGGACCAGCGAACTTCGTATTGCTTGTATTATATATATTATGCTTGTATTACGTATATTAATAGCTAATAGTTTTAAGTTTCTTATGAAAAGAAAAATCGGGAAAATATAAAAATTATGCTATAATCCATGCTGTAAATACCTGTTAATGTTAAGCGATACGAAGTTTGCCGGGACGGCTAGTTTAAGATAAATATGGAAATTCACATTATATTATACATTACATGCAAATGTAATGTTTTAAATTGGATCCATTATACTCGCGTGACACATGCGTCCGTTTAGTATATCTCGTACTTGACAAATGGTCGTAAAACACTTTCTCATGAGGCTTGTTCAACAGAAACATGCGCTTGCGAATAATGATCCTTTCCTGTTACTTAAGAATCCTTGATTTTTTGTATGGCATGACAGCTAACAAACACATAATGACCCTTTCCTGTTACTTGAGAATCCTTGATTTTTTTATGGCATGACAGCTAAGAAACACATAATGACCCTTTCTTGTTACTTGAGAATCCTTGATTTTTTATAGCATGACAGCTAACAAACACATAACGACCCTTTCTTGTTACTTGAGAATCCTTTAT
>NJDC01002378.1:0-12224 GCA_002245475.1 Calephelis virginiensis
TAATCGGAAAAAGGTGATATTTTGTAACCTCCAACGCAAAAAAAGGATTTCTAAGAATTGTTTGTATATGGCATCATAGATGATTTTTGATGCGGTTTTCTGTTTTGAAGTTGAAATGAGATGGTTTTTAAGCTAAAATATGTTTATATTAATACGTGATGCCAAAACTTTGGCCCCCTTTTTACCAGAATTGCGCAAACGGAGGAGTATAAAATTTGGTTCACTTAAAGTTTATGTGTAAGAGAAGTGCAGAACGCTAATATTTTTCAATAATAATGCTTATAAAGTACCTACGTTAAATCAATAAACCAATACCAAACCATATAGTTTGGAAACAAATTAGTTGGTCTTGAGAAATTAAGATGGCGTTCTTATCGGCAAGGTATTAAAATTTATTATGGTCGAATTTCGACCAATTTCGAACTAGTATAACTAAAAGGTCTCATGTGGATCGTTTGCCTTTCTGTTTGCTAGCTTGTAAGGGACGAGGGTTCATGGCTAACTAGACTACTGGTGGTAAAACGCTATGCAGTAACTTGCTCGGGTTGGGATCAACTGCCTTACCTATTCCTATTAAAAACAACAGACTGCTTCCTTTTTTTTTGATATTGGAAGGCAAACAAGCAGACGGATTTCCTGGTGGTAAAAAATTCACGTTGCCTAGAGACACCAAAGGTGGTAATAGTGCGTTGCCAACCTGAGGCCAGGATGTTAGACCTCGAGCAAAAGTAAGCTTACCGGCTACCTAAACCTCCAAACTGAAACACGTCTATGGCAAGCACTGATGTTATGGCGGCAGGAATAGGTAAGGCGGTGGTACCAATCCAGGCAAGTTGCTGCGAAACTCTACTACCTAGTAGGATGTCACGGTGCTAGTGTCGTAAAGCCTATCTTCACCTATTATGAGTTGCCTGGCAGGAAGGCAGATAGACTATAGTCTATTCTGCAAACCAGACCAACACGGTGAGTAATATCCTAGTTAAATGTTCTACATCTGCAACTAATTTATCAATAATTATATCATTCACTAAATTTAAATCAATGTAATAATTACACAAATTTAATAACAGGTCAATTCACACATTTCGAGTAATCATAATATACGTAATGATTTCCCATTTTTATTTATTTTAAACCATGAAACACAGATTTTAACTGTCATTCAAATGTCAATCACTAAAAATATTTAAAATGAATTAACTATATTTTTGTACAATTTTTTACGTAACTGTTTAGAGTATGATTACGTAAGTATGTTTAAACTTTAAAATTAAATCATCAAATGCATTTAAAGTAATCATTGCAAAGATTTAAAGTAAAAGAACAACATTTTTATACAATTTTTACTTAAAAATTTAGAATAATCATTACGTATATCTAAAGTTAAATCATTAAATACATTTAAAATAATCACTACAAAGATTTCAAGTGAAACAACTAAGTATATTTTATTACATTATTTTACTTAACGATTTACAGTAATCATTACGTACATTTCAGGTAAAATCGTTACATTTGAAATAATCACTATAAAACACTTTAAAGTAAAAGAATATTTTTAAAACAATTTTTTACTTAACTATACGCCCAAATGCACAGCGTTTTAACAGAAAATACGGCGACCTAAATGGTCGGGACATTGTTAAATTGATGACGTCACTAATTTATTAACGAGAACAAACCTTTAAAACTTTAAACTTTTTACTTTTTGAATCTTAAATTTCAATTATGGAAAATATTTGTTTGAATTGTTTATTTATTAATAAGCTGAATTAAATTTGTATCTGTAAGCAGGAAATCTCGGGCAAATCGAAACATATTTTTTATGTATATTAATCGATTTATCCGTAATTTCTAAACCAACTAATGTGTTAAATTATGTTTTTGTGTTAAATTTTGAATAAAATAAAAAAAAATTGAATAAAAAATTAAAAATATATAATTCCTTAAAGATCGTACATACGAAATGTACCCATTGTCACCAAATCCGGTTCGGATTCGGATCGGTAATGAAATCGAATTCAGTCTGCATTTCCTGGTCTGGGTGTTTATTAAATTTATTCTGGTATCTATTTAAGTATTTCTGTGTATTAGTATCGTTGACTAACACCTATAACACAAGCATATAATTTGCTTACTTTGGGGTTAGATTCAATTAGTGTAAGTTGTCCAGGGATATTTATTTATTTAAAAAAAACACTACGCAAGCACATGTATGTATATTCATACAAGTCTGTAAAAGTTTAAATTTTGTACGTTAAACATATTTAAAATAAATATTTAGAGACTTCTAAAAATGGACAGCATAACTTTAGTCATAAAAAACTTCTTGCTTTTGATGTTAGTAAAAAAAGTATCTTCACGCTCATATCCCCGAAGAGGTACTTCAGGGATACGACAGAGGCACAACCAGAGCACCCACGACTAGCCGAAGACACGAAGTCCCTCAATGTGATAGGTGGCAAGTCTATCGCCAACCGGGCACATATCAAATCCCGAGCAACTTTTTTTATTAGAAGATTGGAAAAACCCATTTTTCTTTTTGTTGCCCGATCCCGGATTGTAAACCGGGACCTCATGCATTAAAGTCCAACCGATGAACCGCAAGACCACAGAGGAAATGGTATTAGTAGAACAGTTACATCCTAGTGATTGGATAAACATAAAACGTTATTAAAAATTACAACTCGTACGAATTAACGTGATGTCATTTGTCATTTTCATTTTTCTTGTTTTGGCAACAGTTGAAACGGTGTTATATAAAAATATTTCCAAAGTCCTAGTGTTTGGTTTAACCATAAACACACAATTACTGAAATAATATTTCAAGGCAACTAAGAATAGACAGTGTCCATAAGTTATAAAAAAAAATGTTTTGGCGTCATCGGAAAAAAACGACGGGTTGCACTCCGGGAGGGCTGGCGGAAGTGGAAACTTAAATATATTTCTATATTTTGAAATGATTAGGGGATAACTTTGCACGAATTGCTTTAATTATCGGAATGAAAGTACTATCATATATGTGTTAGAATACAATATTCATTTATTGCGCTATCGTACACAAACATGACAACACCAACCCATGTCACCCATTCCAAAAAAAGTGCGCAACGCCGCAAAAGAAGTTTTTACTTCAAAAACTCTCAACGTCCTACTGAAAAGTATATATGTATAATGTTAATCCAAACAGCATATATATTAAAATTTCAAAAATACTAAAAATGTGCAGCAGAACTTCAGTAATAAAATTTTGTTGTTTTTGGAGGTAGTTAAAAAAATACAAAAAACTCGAACGTCCAAACACTATCAGCATACGCACACAAAAAGCCGTTTGTCCGTTAACGTGACATGTATTACCCAGAATACATTATCCCTTATTTTATCCTGATTCCGATAAAGTAAGATTCTCATTCTATTGCGGAGCTTTCCGCTCTATTGTGTCTTGAATATTTTTGAATTTAGTTTAGCGTGGGGCCATTAAATTAATTCTGGTAAACTAAAGTTGCCTGCGGCTTTGTCTATCTTTTCCAATCAAAGTCAATTAGCTCTGCTTCAGAAATCCGTTGTAATATCGGGATAAAAATTAGCATCGCTCTACAAATTCATTTTATCCATTTATTTAAATATATTTCCCCACCTATGTGTCTGTGTGTACCTCAGTGAGAGAGAGAGAGAGAGAGAGAGAGAGAGAGAGAGAGAGTCTCGATGCTATTTTAAATAAATTGATGTGTGTGTGGTGGGTTTCAGTGAGTGATTGTGAGTGTGTGAGTTGTTTATAAATAATACTAATAGTGAAAATGCAACCGACAACAGCCAAACAAACAGAATTTGGCATTTACGATATTAGTATAGATTAGCAGGACAATGGCGAAATTATGTTTGTGTACAAAATCACAAGAGTAAACAATAAGTGCAAATATCCATTTCCTATTTCCCCAACTCTAATTCCGAATTCCCGAAACAACCCCTTGTTTCCGGGGACTAAGTAACAGCATAAGTTTATCGTCTAGGGAAACAGAAAAGTATGGAAATCGCCACTTGCACTCAATCTACATAATAAGACGGTACGGTCCCACAAATGATAAATTGATGTTGTATTATTCATAGACATTTTCATACCACCTCTTTTGTTCATTGAATTTCCTTTTGTTTTTAAGCGTGGCATGTGTCTTAACTAGAAGACAGGAATTTACGAAATGTTTATGTGTTAGATCCTAAATAGAGAACAAACAAATTTTAATAAAACATTTAAGGTCAATACGAAAAAGTTTTCGTTACGCCTTTGCCTTATCTAATCTTATGGCAATAATAACAGTTTTGGCATTGTTTTGTTCCTCTCCGGAGAGTAAAGTAGTCGGTAAACTTGTACATTAGTTCTAAAAAAATATATATTAAATGTTTTCTCAACAAACTGTAACATTTATTACTCAAGTGTTAATTTCCTGTATTAAATTTTATTATATTCCAAATTAAACCCCTTATAATTAGAGGGGATAAAAGCAAAACTAATTAGGCGCAATCCCCATTAAAATGTTTAATACCAACTGTATTCCATTAAAATAAATAGGAGTACGAAGTTCCCGGTTGCTAAAAGGTAGAACATAATGCGTTATAAGAGAATATCCACTTGTCTCCGAACAAAGAGGCTTTTAAAGTTATATTGTCTTTTGAGAGGTTTTAAGCGCTGTATTAAAAATTATGCGCGTCTAAGTGATTTTATTTTACTTTGTAAATAAATTCCGAGATGAGATCAGTTGGTTATGCTTATAAAGTTCGTATGGTAATGCATTATTTAATTATAAATGTTATAATTGATAGTAGAGGAGCCTAGGATGCTAAATGTGTAGTGTGTAGCGTCTTGTGGACCTATAAGACTTTGTTGATTAGAAAAAATGTGTCTCTAATAATGGGAATATGTCAATCAGACAGGTCGCTGTAACGACTCATGAACATAGACTTGTTTTACATCGTGTTTGAATTGTCAGAAAATAAAACATGTTTATAGGCAAACAGTAACCCCACCGTTTTATATTGTTATCATTTATGTGATACACAATGAAAGTATGTATTTCCGGATCTTAGTTTATTAAATTTATACTGGTATCTATTTAAGTATTTCTATGTATTAGTATAATTAAGGAAATCAATAACACAAGCATACAATTTGCTAACTTGAAGTTAGATCGATTGGTATAATTTAAAAAAAAATGTTTTTCTTGGTTACAGGATATCTCTCACATTGTAATCTGAAGCGCTTGAGTAACTGCATAAAACCCCTCTCCTAATAATTTATTTTTATCTATTTAATATGAATTACATAAAACATTTTTTTACTTGTTGAAGGCTTCCCTTAATCAACATATATGTTTTTGACTTGTCAACGTCATAATTCGACGGATCCGGCTGCACGCACCAAAAAATATGACTCATGCGGCGTTACCTCGCTCTGAGGCGTGCCATTTAAGGCTTAAAGTGCAAGCGAGAGCGAGAAGCGAGCGACAAAGAGGAACAATCGGCCTCCTTTCTTATGACGTTGTCACGTTCAACTATCGTCAGTAAACCGACTTTATACCGCTTTTTTTACAAGGAAATTTGCTTACTTCTAATGAGGCAGACATACCGAAAGTCAAAAGTCTATTTGAAAGGCTTGATGTATTTCAAGGTTTATGATGAAATTAGAAAACAGGTTTACTGTGATATCCGTTATGTACTAAATTTAATTTAATTAATACTTGCACGGTGCGACAATGGTCATTAGCAGCTAACTTACTCCACGATTGCAGTAACATTGTTTAATGTTTGACTGTTTTAATTTATCACTGTAGTATCTCTCTTTGGTCTGGCGGTCCGGCATCAGACTTAACTTCTTGAGTTCCAAATAGAAAATGAGTATTTTCAATTTTCTAATTAAAATAACGTACTCTGGAATGGGATATGTACCCGGTTGGCTTGCCACCTATCACTTAGTATCTTCGGCTAGTCATGGATTGTTGGTTGTGCCTCTGCCTACATCTTGGGGATATGGGCGAGATGATACTTCTTATTTTTAATTCGAATCTATTCTACGTTGCGCACTCACTAAACTAATTTAAAGTTATCGCTGTCTTCTTTCAACGAAAATAACAGAAAGTGACAAAACACTTTTAGTGCTGTCAAATTAGACAGTACACGTCATTCCAACTGAAGTTTAATCTATCACTCAGAAAACTTTGATTGAAAACATCACAATTTCACATGTTCGGACGAATCTGACATGTCTAAAATATTCCATCTCTTTTGTTTTTGTTTCATTTAAAAAGATAGCATGCATCTAAAATAATTTTAGTTTGTGAACAGCAGAATTATCACCATTGTGTCACTAGTGGGAATGTGCTAAAATTTATATATTATCGTAATCTACCTTTCTATATCCATCAAGTAAAAACTTCAATCGACCGAGTGTCACTTAGGGGAGTTTTGGCACCATCGTGAATGAAAGTAGTCGTATTTTTTTTTATTATTATTGAATTTCGTGTTTATATTGAGTAAAATTGGTTAATTTAGGTTAATTCAGTGAAAGTGTACAAATGAAATAATCATAGAATAGAATAACTCTTTATTGTGCACCAAAATGCATAAAAAATAAATACATTAAAAGAAACTTAAAATCATGAAAAAACAGTGTATCGTCTATTTTCTCGCTGCCATTAAATCTCACTAGATGAGCTTGAGTAACGAAGACACCGCTTTGCTAAAGCCCCTGACCTGACGTAACTTTTTACAGTGACTAATGACTGTATAAGAATTAACTAACTTGACATTGGCAAAGTACTCGTGAAAAACGATCGAAAGCCATATTAATAAAGAAGATTGTCACTTAATAAATATATAAAAGCACAGTTGAATTTATGTCCTCCTCTTTTTGAGTCTGTTAAAAAGGGTTTTCAATTCGCAAGTATAAACCCCTTTCCAATCAAAATCACAACAAATTCATCACAACCTAAACGCATTTTTGAAATTAAATTGGGCCTTACATCAAATCCGAGGCGAAACGTTTTTATCGTGTTCCATTTTAGGAGCCGTATTAATGGATGTATCTCGATTTCTTTGTTCTTTTATACCAGCAAACGACTTTATAATTTTGATGAATGATGTACGCATTCGGTCCACGCGGTATATTAGGGTTTTTAAAAGAAAGATATATGGGACTGGCTAAAAAAGCAACGGTATTAAATTTGATCACCATGGTGTACTTTTATACCGCCTCATGGCCTGGCATATACATGGTGTACCGCCTCGTTGGTCGAGTGGCTAGCGTACACGCCTAACTACACCGATCATCCGCGAGGCTCGGGTTCGATTCCCGACGGGGGCAGGCATTTGTGTGATGAACATTTAGATGTCTGCATTTCCGGGTCTGGGTGTTTATTAAATTTATTCTGGTATCTATTTAAGTATTTCTATATATTAGAATCGTTGACTAACACCCATAACACAAGCATATAATTTGCTTACTTTGGGGTTAGATTTAATTTGTGTAACTTGTCCAGGGATATTAGTTAATTAGTTAGTTAATTTATGGCAGGGTTTGTATAACACAAAACCGTTAAGTTATCCCTTGAGCTTGGGTTGGTTTCTTGACGGAGGATTTCTTGGTCAAATTGTGATTGATACTCACAATTACAGACATATTTGAACTGAACATACATTACATATTGGTGGCAATTCTAAAGTTCACAAACAAAACTAATTTTAGACGCATGCTATCTTTTTCTAATGAAACAAATGCAAAAGAGATGGAACATTTTAGACATGTCAGATTAGTCCGGATATGTCAAATTTTGATAAGTTTAGATGACGTTTCCCGAGTGATAGTTTAAACGTCAGTAGAAATGTCTTGAACAATTTAGTCTGAAAACACTAAAAGTGTACTGTCTCATTCCACTACTTTTGTTAAAAGAAGATAGCGATAACTTAAAAATTATCGAAAAGATTATGTATCATGTACTCACCCGGATTGGTAACACCGCCTCACCTATTCCTGCCGCCATAACGTCATGACGTGTTCCGGTTTGGAGGCTAAGGTAGCCGGTAAACTTACTTTTGCTCAAAGGCCTAACATCTCGACCTCAGGTTGGCAGCGCATCATTACCACCATTGGTGTCTCTAGGCAGCGTGAATTTCTTACCATCAGGAAATCCGTCTGCTTGTTTGCCTTCCAATATCAAAAAAAAAGTATATCTTATATATAAAATACTCGTGTAACAATGTTAGTTACTCTACTCCTCCGAAACGGCTTTATCAATTTTCACCAAATTTTGTGAAATTTTCGCCTCTGTGGTCTAGCGGTTCAGTTGTTGGACTTGACTGCATGAGGTCCCGCGTTCGATCCCGGGTCGGGCAACGAAAAGAAAAAAATGTTGCTCGGGATAGGAAATGTGCCTGGTTGGCGATAGGTTTGTCACCTATCACATTGTGGGACTTAGTATTTCGGTTAGTCGTTGGTGCCCTTGTTGTGCTTCTGCCTACTTCTTCGGGGATATGGGCGTGAAGGTACTAACTTACTTTTTTTCACCAAATTTTGTATGCATATATTTTAATAGATCTGAGAATCGACTACTATCTTTTTAATACCCCTTAGTAATAAAGGTTTAAATTAAAAATATAGCAGAACATCGTCTACCGGGCAGCTATTTTTATTATAATATATTATTTATAGTTATGATATCATAGACACAAAAACATAAGTTGTTGAAATATAAGTTGCATAGTGAAGATTAATTAAATTGACTATCAATGAAGTTAACAGCTATGTCTGCACACAGAGCAACCAGTCTGTAAAACATACCACCGTACTGGATTGGTACCACCGCCTTACCTGCCACCGTAACGTCCAATGCTTGCCATTAACGTGTTCCGGTTCGGAGGGTAAGGTAGTCGGTAAACTTATTTTTGCTCGAGGCCTATCATCCCAGCTTCAAGTTGGCAACGCACAATTACCATCTTTGGTTTCTCTAGGCGAAATCCGTCTGCTTGTTTGCTTTAATCCTCCATTATCATAAAAAATATATCACAATCCATATCCATTGTCATATTACCTACGTATTTATGAAATAGGAAATGTTAAAAAATTTTTGTCGTTTTTAGGGTTCCGTAGCCAAAAGCAAAAAAAATTAGTCTTAAGGATAAAGTTATCGTGTTGAAATTTGGCAACTAGATGTATTCTGTGGAAACCATTATGATTTTTAGCCAAAGATAAATAAAAAGATAAATTTTGAAGGTTCCCATGCTTAGAACCAGAACTAAAATTTTTTTTTATCAAATCCTCAAGAGTATGGTATCCATAGATAGGTCTTGTAAAATAATATTGAGGTTTCTACTACCATTTTTTTCTAAACTGAATAGTTTGCGCGAGAGACACTTCCAAACTTCCAAATTCGTAAAATGTGTCCCCATATCTTCTAAAATAAAAGAACAATAAAACTAAAAATAATATACGATGCAATCCAATTAAACTTTCACCGAAAATTGATTAGAACGAGATCTCACTATCAAGAGGTGGCGCTTTGTAGTTCAGAATTGCGCAAGCGTTTAGCATAAGCCTTTTGTTATACTGTCTTTGATATATTTATTTCGCGCATATTGCAGAAGAAATGTAAACACAACCACTGCAAGGTATTTGCAACTTTTTTACTGATGGAAAGAACTTTTATTTCATAATTGCTGATGCGGAACCCTTCCTTGGCGAGCCCGACTCGACTTTACTTAATATACATTTTTCACGTCGCAATATAGCTAAGTTATAGTATGCTTTTTGTGGTGAGTTATAGATAGACTACTTTTATTCTAATATTTAAACGTCAATATTATTTTTTTAATTATAAATATAAATAAATAATTATTCCAGGATAAATCACACAAATTGAATCTAACCCCAAAATAAGCAAATTATATGCTTGTGTTATTGGTGTTGTTAGTCAACGATACTAATACGTAGAAATACTTAAATAGACACCAGAATAAATTTAATAAACACCCAGACCCGGAAATGCAGACATCTAAATGTTCATCGCACAAATGCCTGCCACCCTCCGGGAATCGAACCCGAGCCTCGCGGTTGTTAGGCGTATACGCTAGCCACTCGACCAACGATGCGGTAAATAACACTTGTACTTTTCCACAACACAATGTTTCGTTAAACTTATTTATTTATTAATTACTCTAGATCACAGAGGCGAATGTGAATTCACTAATACATTATTGTTAATTATTTACTTACCGAACTAAGTAAGTATTGTAATATTCAAGGCTGATACTGCCTTACATCTTACACTCTTTGTGTTTTTTTCAAATTTCTTTTAATTTTTTAACCTCGATGACATTTAAATCCTGAAAAGGAAAGCTAAGCTTATTTTAAAGTATTTTCGATACGTTCCCGCGAAAGAGCGTAACTTATTTTAAACTTCTTATTCCAGTCCGTAAGAATTGCTTAAAGCGGGACCAGGAAAAAAGAAAGTTGGCAAATATTTTTAATATGTCAATATTAGGGCAACTGGCAACATCAAAAAACGCATCACGTCTGTGGGCCACTAGTATATTACACACCTACTACATACATTTTTCATCCCTCCATACCTTTGACAATTTCACGTTCAACATTTATAAGGAACAATGTTTACGATATAAACATTGTTATTACCGAAATGCGGTTAGAATTTCGATGAATTGTGGCGTTTCTAGTCCGATTATTGAGCGTGGTGTAGCGAACTATAAAATTGTGTAGTTATTGGCGCCATTTATCATTACAAACAAAGCCAGTAGACCAACATTCATTAGTGGTCGGTTAACATTAAGGGTTTTAAATGAAGAACTATGGTACAGTGAAGAAACTCAACCCTAATTTTAGTAAATTTCTTATTTTTTTAATGATATTGGAAGGCAAACAAGCAGACGGATTTCCTGATGGTAAGAAATTCACGCTGCCTAGAGACACAAAAGGTGGTAGTTGTGCGTTGCCAACCTTAGTTCGGGATGTTAGGCCTCGAGCAAAAATAAGTTTACCGGCTACCTTACCGTCCAAGCTGGAACACGTCATGGCGTTACGGGCAGGAATAGATAAGGCGGTGGTACCAATCCGGGGTGAGTCGCTGTGAAACTCCACCACCTAGTCAGACGTTACGGTGCTAGTGACGGTAAGCCTAAGCTTACCTTTTACGAACTGCCTGGCAGGAAGGCAGCAGATGGTCTATTCTGCATAGACCTTCTGCCAACACGGGAAATTTGGAGACACTAATACATGCCAAAAAAAATAATACTTGAAATTTATAAATCAACTTCAAGGCCTATTATTAAGCATTATGTAGTGATATAGAAAATTGTATATTATTTTCAATCAAAACAATTAGAACAATATTCGTTAATGTGAAGAACAACAACAACACGTGGAGAATAATAAGACAAATCAGTCCTTTTCTAATAGATCCAAACCTTCTAATTACAAGAAGTCTCTTAGAACTTCCATAATTAGGAAATAAATTAGGTTTAACAAGTCTAATGCGCTTGTAGTCAAAGAACGTATAAAAAAATTATCAACTTTTAAAAGTAACGATCAATGGTACCTTACCAATTCCAGTTTTTATAACATTCATGTTTGTCCGCTGTTGTTAGATAGTTAGAGACCTTTTTTTAATTGGCTAGCGTGCTGATAACCTCGTCGTTTTATACCATCACCGGATTTTGTAAGCGATCAGAGTGATCGGTCCCACGACAACATTATTTAAATGAATTGGACCTTTCCCAACAATGTCAGCAACATGGGAAGTTTCCTAGAAGACCGAATCTCGACTTGGTGTTGCGTTCTTGTTACTGAGCGGATGGATCAGAAAAATGTCTCGTCGCTCGACGGAAACCGACGGCGAAGGTGCAATGTGGTGTTTTGTGGGTTTGTGTTGGGATTGGGAGGGACGCACGCATATGCCGCCGTGATCAGGCTGGCGGGACGTGTCTTTTAGGATTTGTGGCTGTGTGCTTCGTGGCCGGTTTATAGTCATAAGAGGCAAATTTAAATATGGTGCAAGTAAGTACAATGTATTGTGTGCATAGTTTTCATACTCTAATACGTTTATTGAGTACAATTTATAAAAAATGCTTCACGACATGAACATTATTTATTTGTACTGAAATGCAGGAGGAATTTCGATGTACTGCGGCAGTTTTAGTCCAAATATTTAGCGTAATCTATAAAA
>NJDC01002378.1:39651-59905 GCA_002245475.1 Calephelis virginiensis
TTCAAATCCTGTCTGGGGCGAAATTTTTTCTTTCTTTAAAATTTATAGAAAATTTATCCCAAGCACTGGGCAAGTGCTAAAATAAAAATACGTTGCGAGAAACATTTTTTTTTATTAGAAAATTGGAAAAATCCGATTTTTTTTTGTTGCCCGACCCGGGATTCGAACCCGGGATTATTATAAAGTATTTAGTGGAAGACACTCATAAAACTTATATGTTTTATCAGTAGATATGTCATTTAAACATATTACAAATGTTATTTATAAGAATAATTTATTATATAATTGGAAATAGTTAAAATCGAGCGGGCCGTTACGTCACAAACACATAGGGTATGTACGCCTGTTCGCGTCCACCCCCCAATTCGCGTCCATTTCGCGGACACCGTTTAAAGAATCCTTAAAAATAAGCGTACTAATAAACTAGGAAAATGAAAAGTCTTTTCTGTTTATAATACAATATATTGAAACACACATACACAGACAAAATAACCATTCGCATAATTTTTCCTGTTTAAAAAAAATAATGAATCTTAGCTATACAAAAAAGTTGTGTAAATAGCTATAATTTTAGTAAAAAATAGTGAACCGGCGCGCGTTTCATACGTAATTTTTTTGTGTTTTAAGTTTAATTAAAGATTGTGTTAGTTCCTAGACCTTGAAAATGAATAAAAGAATAAAAATAATGATGATTTTGATTGATTTTTTTTTTTAATTTAAAATGAGGTGGACGCGAACTGGTATACCAATTTTAAGAATTAGCCATTTTGCGTCCAGCGTGGATGCGAACTCATCTCACTATTTCTAACTTGATCCTTTGTTTTATTATGAAGAAATATGTTATAAGGATGCGGTTTTGTTTTGTTTTTACCATTATTATTATTTTACTTATTAAAATAGCCAATTTGCGTCCACATAATTATGGTAATAGAAATAGATATAGATGTCGAAATTTACCTGGACGCAAACTGTATGGACGGATTATACTATATACCAGTTTGCGTTCACTTGTTTATTTAAATACTAAATCTTAAGTAACTGTTATATAAATAAAATCAGACAGTTATAGATAGATGGAAGCCGATAGAGTGCGTTGGTATAATCCCATCGGGACTAGTACCCACCACCGCTCCGGAAGGCAACAAACGCATTAACTGTTTCTGCGTTATTCCACTTATACACAAACAGCTGTATGATAAATTTTAAATACATAAAGACACAGAAATTGACAAAGATGCAACTAGGACACGCACGATTAGCCTAAGATACTTAGTTCTGCAATGCGATAGATAGCAAACCTATTGCAAACCGGGCACATCTTCTATCCCGGATGACAGTGTTTTCATAACAAATTAATAAAGATAAAGAGCAAATCAAGAACGAAAGAGGGAACACGATAGGTAAAAATAGGTAGGAAATAAATTGAAGAAAACTAAACATTTTCGTAAAATGGACGTGCTCGATGTAAAATCCCCAAGAGAAAATTTACTACCTGCAGATCTAACAAAATCTTTTAAACATTTTTAAAATGTTTGTATTCTAAAATTAAGATATTGTCGATGCGAAAAAGAGTAAAATTATATAACCTAGTGGTGACCTGCCTGCTATAAACAATAGATGATGTAAATTTGGGCTCCAAATCATCTGAGCTGCAAACAGCAATGAACTAATTAATGACGATTGCAAAAATAAAAGGCGTGTCTACATTTGAATGCAAATAAAACCAAAATAGCACATGAAAGAGATGTAGTCAGAACGTATTGAAGAATTTTAGTAGACGTAGTACCGCTGGAATAAATAAATGAATTTGTTTATCCCGGTAGAGCTTTTTGCAGGGATGGTTTGATTAACGGCAATCTTAACAATAAGATCAGAGAAAGAGTAAGATTAAAAATATGTATTTTGTTACAATAATGAGTAAGGGCATGTTCCCTTGTTTGGTTCATATTGTAAGAATGGCAGATAAAAGATTGCCGGTACAGACATACATTGCAAAATTGGATGGACGTACTTAGTTACCCGGGGAGACCTAAGTTGACATTTCATGGGCAATTTAACCCAGAACCAACTCTTGCCATCATAGTCTCCACAACCAGCTTCTTTGTATTAAAAAAGTAATGAATGTGTAGGAAGCTAGTGACACTTGGTACTCGATATTTTCAGCCAACCCAGTAAGGGACTAGGCGTGAACATATGTATTTTATAAAGAAAGACTTAAAACCCAACATTTCTATAAATTTTCTTAATAAAATCTACCCTTAACCCCTTTATAAGTTGGTGGGCGCAAACTGGTCCATGGGTGGACACGATCTGGATTTTGTGGACGCGAATAGGAGAAATTGCCTTATTTCAATTATTTTAATTATTAAAAAATAATCACTACACATTTTGGCTTAAACTGGTCTTCATTCTAATATTGACTATATTACGAATGGGTTACAATATAAGTTAATTCAAAACTAGATCTAGAACATTTTTATATTTTACCTCAAACCTGCAAACTCCACTAAGAGGACGCGATCTGGCGAAACGACTCTACATGACCGATTTAAATATCGCAAAGTTTTATGTAAAACTAGTTAAATGATGTGTAGTGTTTTATAAAATTGTTTATCACTTACCAAAATATAATTTTAACACTTAACTAACATATTTTCACATCACTTTTTATTCGCATTATTCACAAAGTCACTGAGCGACCACATACTCGAAAGAAGCGCAACGGGTGACTAAGTCATGCCAACTCAACTCGTTCCAAAAAATCTTTTTACAATGTTGGCACACTTCAAACTTTTTAACTAAAAAAATTGTTTGGATACACGAAGTCTACTTGAACAAACTTAAGTTAAGAATGGAGCGCGGCAGACGGAGCCATAAAGTGGCCGTAGCGGTTGAGCGGGCTTTTTTCTTTTTTTAAGAGGCATGTAATGACTGTGAGCCGTTGATTAGTCTACCTCAACACTGGTCTTCAGATTTTTAATAAAAAAATATTCAATCGCCCCCATCCAAACATCCAAGTTAATAAATAAAGTGAAGAAAATACGCCTTTTCTTTTATGTTATAGGAAGGCAAACAAGCAGACGGATTTCCTGATGGTAAGAAATCCACGCCGCCTAGAGACATCAAAGGTGGTAATGGTGCATTGCCAACCTGAGGCTGGGATGTTAGGCCTCGAGCAAAAGTAAGTTTACCGGCTACCTTACCCTCCGACCTGGAACACGTCATGATGTTATGGCGGCAGGAATAGGTAAGGCGATGGTACCAACCCGGTCCGGTCCTATAGATACACAATTGATTGATTGATTCAATTGGTAAGAGCATTCGTTGGCTTGAGACGAAAGGTTACAGGTTCAAATCCTGTCTGGGGCGAAATTTTTTCTTTCTTAAAAATTTATAGATAACAAATTATGTTTGGATTTTTAATAAAAAAAAAAAACGGTCCTCTCAATTGGATAAGTCCACGATTGGTTATTTTTTTTTAAATTACTAAAATGTTGCTAACCTCGAGGTTTTTACAAATTCACCGGACTATATTAGGCCGAGCAGAGTGCTCAGTCCGAGACATCATTTTTTAGATCGATTGGACTGTTACCTATAACGCCAGCAACAAGGGCTGTCTCCCGGGAGACCGTACCTCGACTTGGTGCTGCGTTCTGGTTGATGGACAAGTAGTGGCGGCTCGTCACTCAGCGTTAGGCGCTGGACGCAAGGGAGATCTTCGGTCGCCGAAATCGGCTGCGACGGTGTAGTTGTGAATTGGTGTTCGGGTTGGGAGGGAGTCTAGCGTTAGCCGCGGTTATTAGGTCTGGAGGATCCGACAACACGTGGCGGGGTCTTCTAAGTTTGGTGGGCACGTTCACGACCGGTGTGTAGTCACACGCGTGTGCTAACACCAGGTTCGGGTGGGCAGCCGTTATTTCAAAGTAACGTTCCGATAGTTCTTTGGAATGCTGGGCTATTGCGTTTCAATCTAGGTCGCGATGTTGGTCCTCGTTGCGAACATACCACGGAGAACCGATGGTGGTACGCATGAACCTATTCTGAACTATTTGTAACATTTTAAGGTGGCACGGGAAGGTATGTGCGAAGGCTACATTAACGTAAGCTAATATAGGCCTAACACATTTTTTGTAAAGTGTCACTTTGTTACAAAGTGACATTTTACTGTTTTAATTAATTAGATAATAGATACGGCTAAGTAAGACCTTAGCCTTGTTTGTGACACCCGAAATATGCGGTTCGAACGACATATTTTTGTCTGTAGTGACTCCTAGGTATTTTGTTGAATTTTCCCAGGGGATTGCTCTGCCAAACATTCTGATTGTATCCGAGTTACGACCTGGTCACATGCGTTCGCTGGGTGTGATGCCTTGATTAAAAGATACCGCTGCACTTTTATCGGGGTTTACTTCTATACGCCACTTCCAGAACCAATCGACCAGAAGAGTGGCCGCGTTACGGAGCATGTAGCCTGTTTGCTACCGCGACGGTGAGATACCTATAAAACCGTGTCGTCCGCGAAGAGGGGTATGTCGTTCGTGTACAGGGTGTAAAGGTGAGAGTACTGAGCCCTGCAGCACTCCCGCCTCCAGGGGCCTACTACTAGAAAGAGGTTCGTCTACACGAAATCTGAGTTTACGATTCGACAAGAAGTATCATATGATGAGTACTAGTCTGTCTGGCACGCCCATTTCGTAGAGCTTATAGATTAAAAAACTAAAAGCCACACGTCACTAATTAAAAAATAAGGAACTTAAATAAAGCACAAAAAAGTGATAATAAGATATAGAAACAAAAAAAAGTAAAAATAGTAAAAGTACAGTCGACTTAAGAGCTTTTTTGTAGCTGGTTTAAAACTAATTTATTATCCAATTACATCACATTAGATTCGCCATGAAAAAATTTGATTACGAAACACGACAAACAAAAGGGAACAAAGAACTTTTGAATAAAAAATTATTCAATCTCCTTCATCCAAACATCCGAAAAATTCCAAGTTAATAAAGTGAAGAAAATACGCCTTGAAAGTTTTTCCTTTTTAAGGTGTCCGTCCTTGGCGGCGTAATAAACTTCTCATGCAAATTAGATGATGCAGAGCATAGTACACAAAGTACAAGGTTTAATTTAGGCGAGGGCACTTTTAGATACGTCCGACATTCTGCACAAAAGATTAAGATTCTAACATTAAACTGATTTAAAAATAATGGTCTCCTAACAATGATCTTATGAAATGGTGCATTTGGCATATTCGTTTTATGTTTTACATTTGCCATCAGCGCTTGTCAGTACACCATTTCTAGTTACGTATTTAAGCTACCCTTGCACTTTTTTAGATACAATGTTTTAATTTTATTCACTTAAGCTTATACTTATTTGACTACTTTTTATAATTTTAAATGTTATCGTTACCTCCGTTGTCTTGCCATCCAGCTGCAGCGTTGGACAGCGTTTACTTCATTAAATTCGAAGTTTGACCTCTGGATCGGGGTAGGTTTGTCACCTATCGCATTACGAGACTGATGCCTTCAGCTAGTCGTGGTTCTCTGGTTGTACCTCTGCCTGCCTCATCGTGGAATACTTACCTTCTGAAATTTATTTATTTTGCACTCAAAGTAACGCTACATTTTTGATGATATTTTACGATACATGTTATCTGTTACAGACATTCTTATCAAATGACTGTATCGGGAATCGAATCTGAACTTTTGCATGTTCTATGGCGTAAATACTTGTGCCAGGTCTTCATTAAAGTACAAAATAAAACATTTCTTTTAAACAAAACAATCTGGTAACATTGGAAGCGTATAAAAATTTATATCAGCGGATGTCATCAAGATTAATGACGGCAGGTAAATTGGGATATCTTTTTAATAGAGCCTCCAAATTTAACCCCCTGGGAACAATTTCGAAGAATGGCCAGAACAATATGAATTATGATAAGGTAATCTATTTAACCGGCCATCCCACTCTCGACATGAGCTCGATAAGTAGGGTCACCATAATTATGCAAAACATTTAACCTATATACTCTGTGCTATGTTTGTTAGATGTAAACATTCTCGACTTTACTCTTTTAAAAATTCTTATTTGTAGCCTACATTTAAAAAAAATTTAAGCACATTTTTTATATTCGACTAGCCGACCTGGCGAACTTCATTGATACATTTTTATATATATTTACATTTTTGAGTTTTTATTTGATAACATTTATTGCACTGGAAATGTAATATGTTATGCATACAAACATATCATATTATTTGTCAAATAGTATCAATTATCAAAGTAAAACTACCTAATAAAAAACTACTTATGAGTCAATTTAGGTTTTTTATTTCTTGTCACATAAAATTAAATAAACAAAAAGAGTTCCTAGTAGTGAAAATTGCTGAAGTATCAGCGATTTCCACTTAAATGAACAGTTTTTTTTTATTTTTATATTAATGAACATGAATGAAGCAAATGAAGATGATTGATTGACTGAAATAACTAAAACAATATCAAGAAAAATAAGCAGTATGCTTATTAAAAATCCTACTTTACATAACAAACTAATGGTAACTGTATCGATAAGCGAACAATGGAGGGTTTACAGAGATGAATTATAATTCAGATGGAGACTTTTAACCTCTTGGGTCATTCAAGTGTTCTTTGTCACTGAGATTTTTATATTTTTACCAAAAAGTGTCGGTATTTGAAGGGTTAAAGAAACAACAATTTTACGTATATACTTTGGAATCACTTTTTACACTGTTTTCGATACACAGTTTTATCAGTTCTTATAACATTCAAACAATCATTTTAATGTTAGCATTATTAGAGATTTGCAACTTACGTTAAGCTCTTTGTGGTTTTTAAAAGTTCTATTTGAAAGCATAAACTGAGCATTGACACATATATTTCTATCGGGTTAGTTGATCGTTTCTGTATTCTAGGCCTTGATTTCATTAAGTCTCGGGTTTAATTCCTGGACATAGCAACAGAAGAGTGTTTTTTTTTATTTTTTATATTTTTTTTATATTGCCCGAGATCGGGTAAGGGCCATTGGCGATAGGTTTGGTACCTTTCAGTTTTTGATACTAAAGTAACTGGCTAATTATGGTTGCCCTGGTTGTGCCTCTGCACACAGCTTACTTAAAATACTTTTTTTCCTAAAATTTAAACAATCAAACTGCAAATCGAACCATTAAATATAGTTTAAAAAACACTTGGTTTATAACTAAATTTAGAAAAAACTTGTATTCAAACAAAAAAATAAAGTAACATTGGAATTGAGATTCTATTACATTCTTGGAATACTTGGAACTTATTTGTTTATTAGTCAAAATCTGAATTAAACCTTTATTAATTCTTAAAACGTTTTGAATGTTGTCCTTTTCTACATTTTCGAAGTTATACTTTTTTAGGCGCATTATAAAAAACAATGAGACTGAAATTTAAAAATACGCGCACTCCTGTTGCACAAAACTAACGTCATGAAGTTACCTGCTTTAGAAAGATGTTTCTACATTCAAACACGTTTTCACACAATCAAATATAACTTATCACGAACGAACATAATATTTTATTATTATTTTTGTTTTATTATCGCCATTTTCTTGGTAAAATAACCAATCAGAAAAACTAAATCACACCAGCAACGCTGTTCACTAAAGTTATCTAAGACTAGGCTTTGTCGCGTGGCATTTAATATATTCGCTGATAATAGCCCACTAATAAGGACTCTCATACAAACTTTGAACCCCTAGTACACCCCCTAAGGCGCAAAATTTCCAAAATTCTGTCCTTCGCAGGTGTCTACTTAATGAAACGACCCTACTCACCATATTTCATTGCTGTAACTCTAACAGTTTTTCCTTGGCGATGATGAACTAATCAGTCAGGACATGCTATTGTATAAGTATAGATTCTTACATTTTTTTTTATGATATTGGAAGGCAAACAAGCAGACGGGTTTCTTGATGGTAAGAAATTCACGCCGCCTAGAGACACCAAAGGTGGTAATGGTGCGTTGCCAACCTGAAGCTGGGATGTTAGGCCTCGAGCAAAAGTAAGTTTACCGGCTACCTTACCATCCAAGCTGGAACACGTCATGGCGTTACGGGCAGGAATAGGTAAGGCGGTGGTACCAATCCGGACGAGCCGCTGTGAAACTCCACCACCTAGTCAGATGTCACGGTGTTAGTGACGGTGAGCCTATGTTCGCCTTTTACGAGCTGCCTGGCAAGGAAGGCAGATGGTCTATTCTACAAAGAAGCCCGGACCAATACGGGGAAAAATTGATCTAAAATCAAGAGATTGTGATATTTTAGGTCAGTTGCCAGGTCACTGCTATTAATGTTCAATAGTTAACAAAAATATCTTATCAACAAAGTTCTAGAAGACCTGTATCTGTAGGTAGGTTATTAGCATTGGCTGTAAATGAACTACAAATAACATGACATCTCTCTAAATTAATGTTTCACAAAACAATAGATTTATCTATGAATAAATGACAGTGATTCCGAAATAGCTGAGCTGTTTTTTCCTGAGATTGTCGCAGTCTCATCAATCATACGTAATTTGGATCTTGGGTTGAATCCAAATTACTATTTATGAGTTTGGGGCCCTTTAGGTAAATGAGGAACAATTAAGTGCTGTAATATTTAACACTGGAGGACATTAATGTAATAAAATTATCAAATTTAACTCCCTCTAGCGGTTTGCTTGACGCTTTCCAATTTTTAAGATTGTTTAAAGGAGTAAAAGCTTAAATGGAATTAGAAATAATGTAAGTTTATTGTCAGTTGAAAGTAGGTGAAGGTGTAACTAGTACACTATTAGTTAGCGATACATTACATAAAGACTAAAAAAACTTGTATCAAAAAAGTTGTAATGTAAAAATTGTACCAAGTTAATACCACCCTGTTACGGTCACGGTGCTAGTGACTAAAGCTGGCACTCATATTTGAGCTGCTTAGAAAAGACAAAGGGCTGTATTAAATGTGCAGTACTTCTTAAAACATAAGTTATCAACTTGTTAAATTCTGTCAAAATCGGTGCAGCTCAAATTATAGGTATACGGAGTATAACTCACTACAGAGTACACTTTACTTTTAGAACATATGTAGACTCTTCAGAATATAAAACATATCCAAGATCTCATTTTAAAATCGTATTAGTAGAATATCTTCTTAAAGTAGGCTTCATATTCTTATCACGGAATATTCGACGAATAAACGTCTACCTCTTATTGCATATAAGATATAACTTCAACACTATATTGGATTCTGGAAACATTAAAGTTTTAAACGACGTTCAAAATTATATCTCTATCTCATTTGAAACAGAAATGGACCAGAATAAAGTATTAGGAAATCTCATAAGAGAGGACTTGACATTAAGGTAAGTATACTTAAGAGGATGATAACATGCGAGTTTCGCTGAGACTTGGCCTTAATAGTAGTAAATGAATTCTTCGTAAAGTTGTACGGCTAACTTAATTACATACAATAACATTTTAAATAAACGCGAATGTTTTTACTGAACCGGAGGAATTTTAGTTTCCATTATTCTGTTCTTTTTCTTATATACTCTCTATAGCACTCGATACTTTGATGTGAAGAAAGGTATGTTAGACTCAAATAAAAGTAGCTTATGCTACTCCTTATTACATCTGTTACTTGATTGTGAAATTCCTGTCAACATTGGCCAAGAAGCTTCAGAGTTAGCCGCAACAAACAGACAGACCGACAGTCAAACAAAGATTGAAAAAAAATGTTTGGTACATGTACCTACGTTTGTTCATAGTTCATTCATATTAATGTAGTGAAAAGTGGTTATTTTAATATTACACACCGACAGTCTAATTTTATTTATTTGTATATATGTATAGACGGCCTTTTTTTTTCGAAATGACTAATATGTACGTCTATAAACTTTTACATCACCGGGCTAGACATTTACGTTCAAATGTTTGAACGTCTCATATGTCTGTGATTTCTAAACTACAACTCCCTCATTGGTCTAGTGGTCCAGGTGTTGGACTTGACTTCATAAACTCGTAGTTCGATTTACTGAGCAAAAAATAAATAGTTTTATTTTGTTCAGTAGAATATACTTTACCGATTGTTCCATATTTTTTCCAAGTCATAAGATTTGTAGTTTAAAAGTATCTTCACGCCCATACTATCGAAAAGGTAGTTAGAGGCACAAATAAGGCACCCACTGGGCTAAGTCCCATAATGGTGCCGATTTGCTTGGTACAAACTAGTCTAAACTAACCTAAAATTTGATTTCGAGCTGTTTAATCACGTTTGGTATTCTGCTGTACACATCTAAACTAAAATTTTAGCTTGACAGATCTAAAACATTTTAGTTATTGAATTTAGGTTTTTCATATTCTGATGTGCATGTTTTATGTCAAATTTCACTTAAAATTACAAATGTCACTTGAAATTTAGAGGGATTTTTTTAGAAGACGATTAAATTTAGTTTCCATATAAACTACTCTTGTTTTATTACAATTGATTGTTAAGATCTCGTAGGGTACCTAGCTGAAGATAGCCCTGTGATTAAAATAGAAAATTTTATATCAGCATTGTTGTAGATTCGTCTAAAAAGTACTTACCTACCTATGAAATTATAATTCCATAATTCCAACATTCATTTAACATGATTGCCTCCGTGATCTAGCGGTCCAGGTATTGGATTTGACTTCATGAGATTCCGGGTTCGATTCTTGGGTCGGGCAACAAAATAAAAACCGTTTTTTTTCAATTTTCTAATAAAAAGAAATTATCTCGGGATTGGATATGTGCTCGATTGGTGGTAAGCTTGCCATCTATCACATAGACATGAAAATTTGGTACTGTGTTTGAACCCTTTTAGTATCTAGTGCTGTATATTTAATAAAGATGCCTTTGATATCCCATAAATAAATCAAAGCCACATCTCAATTTCCAACTAGCTAAACATTAAAAGATGTTATTGCTACTATATTTCATTAGCATTAACATGTAATTGAGTACAATATTTACCAAAAAGGTACCTAAGTATGTACTTAGCTACATAAATGTAAGTAAGTGATTGGTGTTCCCTTCTTGTAAATTTAAACACTTGTTACGTATTTTTTATTTTAGCACTTGCCCTGTGCTTGGGATAAATTTTCGTAGATGTCCTAACCATTAGTACAAAAACTTTAATTTATTTTACAAATTCACATGCTTACACATCAAATAAAAAGCTGTTTGCATGTGGTCTATAAAGATTCATGGAAAGATTTTTTTCAATACCATAGTTGCCGTAGATGGGACAGATATTGGTATAAAAAAGCTAACAATAAATCACCCCCATGTTCCAGGAAGTCTTTCATATGATATAACTGGATTTTATAATATAAACAAACTTTAGCAGTTTGTAAGGTAAAATATGTGGTAAAATTGTTGTTTTTATTGTATGTTAGAAATAAGATTACTTATAACATTATGTTACCTACACAATGCAAAGTCCAAGTAATATCTTTGAACCCAAATTTCCCTGGTTTGACACACTGTGCAGCGATTTAGAGGCACCTCATTAACAAAAATATTACTTTGGGTTGGTCTGGATCTGTTGAGTAGAATTGACTATCTGCCTCTGTACCAGGCAGCTCATAAAAGGCGAGTAAAAATTATTTTCACCAAGATGAAGTCATATAGTAACTTGCCCAGTTGCCTGCCACTGCCACCATAACGGCTTGTTATTTTCTGCTCCGGATGGTAAGGTTACCTGTACACTTGCACAATAGGCTTAATATTCCAGCCACAGGACAGCGACGCACCTGTAACATCTATGGTGGTGTCTAGGGGCCACATTTGTCTCTTACCATCAGGAGAATTAGTACTTTAAAAAAACATACATTCTTGAAATTTCTATTGGGGCTAATAGAAAGTTTATCATTTAATCAGTTGGAAAAGCAAAAAAAAATGTTTATCTCACATTTTCGTTATGGAATAATGATGCTTATTCTTTTTATTGTATTTGAAAAAAATCCGCTCACAAAATACCTACGACTATTATCTTCATGTTCCTGGCCTATAAATGTTAGTTTTTTACTAATCCAATAAAAAATATACAAGCCTTGTAGGTTGTATAAAGTTAAATGTGTGTCTCAACCATGTCTCAACAGACCTGCACATTTTAAGTCATGTGGACAAACTAGATAATTCTATCTTCAAGACATATAGACAAAATTATTTTTCTATAGTGATCTATCAATACAAAAGTATTTTCTATTGATAGATCACTAACTCGACCAACCAACAACCAACCAACCAACTCACACTCACTCCATACGACCAACTCACGACATACTCAGATCAGTATCCATGTGATGTCCATATCTTCGTCATTAATCAGAGACGATATAAAAATAATAGGAAGGTATATAGTCATAAATTTATTACACAGTTCAATTTTATATTAAAGGTTTTTTATTCTTCTTGGTTTTTTCATACGACTTTGATGGTATTGTTCCGTATGAAGATATTAATTTTCTTTATATTTTGTTGATCAATTACCTAATAAATTCTTAAAATCCAAACGTTTTCTTTATTAATTACAATTCTATAAAACTTATATTTATATTTTTTTACTAAGGTAACAAGCACATAGCTCTCCTGAAAAAACCTTTGTGTTATAGACACCATAGATGTTATAATAATTGCATGAATGCAGTCCAGAAGCCGAAGCGTTGAGCCTTATGTGCAATTCTACTGTTTACCAAGATATAGTGAACAAATATATGGTGTTATGTGCATTAACGTGTCATTCAATTTATTCTGTGGGAGTTAAATAATAATATCAATGTAACATTGTTGAATTGTCTATTGAAAATAAAACATAGTTTCTTAAAAATTAAAGTTGTTGGCTAACTTCTAACTATCAATTATCATCATTAAACAAATCTAAAATTTTATCAATTTATTTTATACATAGACTATCTAAAAGGAAGGCATTTGGCAACAATTAACACTGTGGTTAAAGGAAATATGAATGGAACTGGATTTTTTGGCAAAAAAAAATGTTAACAATTTTTAAATGCAACTCAACTTAGGCACACATCTTTTTAGTTTTCCTTACTTCATGTAAAAATATACTTACTTTGAAAAACAAAACAGCATACAAGATTTAATACTTTACACATATGTTCAATAAGTAGTATGGAGTACTTTACTCTGTGTTTATTAATAAGGCAGTTATAGTTTATCTATAGGAGAAGTGCAGAACGCTAATATACAATAATAATGCTTATAAAGTACATAAAATCAATAAATAAAACATTACCCACACTGCAATGCATTTGACTCACACAACTCACAAATATATTGATTTTGACGATAAAAGATCACAGATGACGCTCTAACTATTAAGAAAACAAAGTAGTTGGTCTTAAGAAATAAAGATGATGTCAACAACATATTAAAATGGTCGAGTTTCGCCCAATGGGTGACCACTAGTACAAAAAGATGTGATTACTTCGTTATTGTAAACAAAATCGGTTCTTGCAGTTTCATTGCAATTAAATTAGTCGAGAATTATCAAAAAAACTAATGTAGCAAGTAAACTCTATTAAGGGTTTGTCATTGAAAATTGCTGTGAAAATAATATAAGCGCAGAAAATAACAAAACCCGATTACAAATTTCATTTCTATGCCGTCGCACAACTAATGTCAAATATTATTCGAAAAGTACTAGTCGAACTTTGATTTAAGGAACAAGCTCTACCTTACGATCTAGCTTAAAAAGGGCCATAATAATCTATTAATTACTAGCGGACCCAGCGAATACAAGAAGAGCGTCACAAGTCATAATTTGAAATTGAACTTCTTTCACTTGGCACTCGATACTCTCACTACTATGCAAAGGGACTTTCTCAATATTCCGAATCTTAAGCCATTTGGTCACTTTACACTAAGTGTTATTATGGCCGCAATTTCTAATTTACCAATGGAAATTATTAAATTTATTACTTTCTTTCTTTAGGCTTTGGCATTCGCGTTAGAATTTTGCCATTAGTCAAATCGGAATTGGCATCAAATTTAACAAAATCGGTATTCAATTATAATTAGTCATAAGTCATCAATAAGTCATGCCAGGGTCTTGGGCAAAGCGGTGGCCTCATAACTCAAGCTCATATAGAGAGATTTAGCGGCAACGAGGAAATACACAATACGTTAAATTTTTCATAATTATTTCATTTGTGCACGTTCGCCACCAAGTTTTGTACAATTTTCTCTCGATGGCGCCAAAACTCAATGTCAAATGTTACTTTTAGCTCTCTTCCATGGGAACTCCTTTAGTAAGCGAGATAAAAGTATCCTGTATCCTTCCTCAGAACAAAAAGTAATAGGCAAATTTTGCTACGATCGGGTCAATAAAGTCAGATGATATAGACAGACAGACAGACAAAAACTCTAAAAATGTGTTTAGCTGCCCCATATTAGTCGCCTACATCTATTTTTTTTTAATATCTTCAATGTACAGAAATCACTATTCTACAGTTTTACTATGAGTACTAACTGTTACCCGCGGCTTTGCTCACGTTGCAGTTATTATATTTACTGATTATAGCATTATAAAAGACTTTCATACAAACTTTCAACCCCTATTTCACCCCCTTAGGGTTACCATTTCTAAACACACTTAAATACATATCTACTCATTTTTAATAAGTAGCCCAAAAATAAAATTTCATATCTCTAAATTAAAAAAATACGGTCTTCCATACAAACTTTCAACCCTCATTTTACCCCCTTAATTCTACCCGAATTTCCGTAATTCCGTCCTTAATGGGTATCGACTCGATAAAACGACCCTACTCACCAAATTTAATGGCTGTAACTTTAACAGTTTTTGCTCGGTTATGATGAATCAGTCAGTCCAGGACATGTTATTTTATAAGTATCGAAGATAGATAGATAAGATAGATAGATTGATTGATTAATGGCGGAGACAACAAACACAAAACATACTGCTGAATTAAAATTCCTAATACGTCGCTCTTTTGATATTGTCGCTAAAAGGAATTCATTGTTGAAGCTCTCTGTATCATATTTTGAGATAATTTATTCCGCCTATTAATTTACGTGACAATAAATTATTATAGTCGTTCGTTTCAATCTCGTTTGAAAAACAAATTCATTTGTATATATCAAAGACTCTTGGATGTATTAGGATTTGCTTTAGAAGAGAAATGAGATTAAATGTAATATTTCATTAAATATAAGTCTGAATTATGGCACCGATTTCTTTCCTTTATTTTATACATTTTCAAAATGCATTTGGATAATGAAAGTGTTCTACAAAAAATTAAAGAAGTGTCATGTTGGGCATATTTTTTTGATAATCTTGGTTTTAGGTTATCTGTAGTTTGTTGCTACATTATGGGGAAATAATTACATCGTTTTTGTTTCTTTTTTAAGTCAAACATGTGAAATTGAAACTACGTAGACAGTTTTACTTCATAATTATTATTTCTGGTACCTAATTGAGGTACTCGCCATCTAAATTTTATTGTAAATAGCTCTGTGACGTGACGCTTTCAATATGTTGACCCTTATACTTTTTTGTTTGTACAAGTATTCCCTATCTATAATTGTAAGAATTATCTTTCGCCGCCATTTTGAAAGAAACACAAAATGGCGGCGGTAGACTAAGCCACAAAGGTTCAAACCCCTTAGCACACAGTGTGCAGTTTGATCCAGCTTGGAAGATAAGATAAGCTATCCTGCTTACACCTCAATTTATGACCATCCAAGCGAAGCCGAAACAAGTAGGTAGTACTGAATAAAATTAGTTGATTTTGGTGGCATTTTGTACAATTTTGTGCAAATGTGCTAATTCGGGTAACTTGATACAAACTTTAACTTAACAAGTAGCAGATACTAAGGTCAATGCCAAAAACTAACAAAAAAAGATCAGTCAATACGACAAAATATTATGAGATGACAACTTTTAAAGCATGACTTACGGCTGCACTCAGAATCGTCAAATAACACTTCTTCTTTTATAAATATGGCTTTCAATCGTTTTTCACGAATTATTTAACAAATGTCAGGTACGGGAACAAATAACATTTAATCAGTCATTAAGTCATCATTTCCTATACGAAATTGTGACACAGACGCACTCTAAAACATCAATTACCTTTTAACTAGCTGTTACCCGCGGCTTTGCTTGCGTGGCAGTTGATATATATACTGATTGTAGCTAATTAATAAGGATTTCTTTTCATATAAACTTTCAACCTCTATTTCACACCCTTAGGAGTAGAATTTCCAGAAACTCAATCAAAACAGAATTTGCTAATTTTTAACAAGTATCCCAAAAATAAATTGTCATGTTTCTAAATTCAAAAGACCGTCGTCTTCCATACAAACTTTGAAGTTTCAACCCATATTTCATCTTCTTCCAAAATTCCGCCCCTTATAATAGGTGTCTACTCGATAAAACTACTCACCAAATTTCATGGCTGTAACTCTTAACAGTTTTTGATTGGCGATGATGAATCAGTCAGTCAGGACCTGTTGTTATATAAGTATAGATCAGACATTAAGTCGATTTTTCCAAACAAATTTTTTACTTAATGATAGATTAATTACTTATTGACGTCACTGAATACGGCCATAAAACTTGACTCGTATTTAAGTTTCATTTTAAATTAAGACCTTAATTCAATCTCCTTTAAAACTTATTACGAGCAAGAACGTTTCTACATCTTCTGAGATATCACGTATCACGTACATTTTCTGTAAGCATTAAAGTTTTACACGAGCGTTCAAAATTGTATCTTAATCTCGTTTGAAATGCAAATTCAGGAGCTGCAAATAAAATATTTGAAAACCTTAAAAGATGACTTTAAATTAAGCAAAGTGTACTTTTAAGAGGATGATTACATGTGAATATTATTACAAAGCTTTGCAACTAAGACTCAGCGTTATTAGCGCTGGCTTTATGAATTCTTTGTTTAATTATTCAAAGGGTTTCATTTGAACGTAATTATGTTTTGTTTTTATTTAATTCTAATAATAGACTTTGAGCACAAATGTTTTAGCATTTCTAGCACATTATTTTTATACGGACTTATTTTTTTTTCACCTCAGTGATCACGCTAGCCGACTCTTCTAAAACCGTCGGTAGTATTACGTCAGGATTTGATTTCAAAGTATTATCTTTTTGCAATACTTATCCCCTTAAATTTTGATCCTCTAGTCATTGTTATATTTATTTTATTATGCATTTCTCCCTGATTTCATAACCGATTTTAAAAACATTTTTTTTAAAGAGTGTACTTTAGAGGCCCTGTAGCCACTAATTCTGTATTTGACAATGGAGGGGAGAAGATAGAGGAGATAGATAAAAGTCCAAGGAAGTATATAAATTGAATATAGTTATGTTGTATTTTTATGCGCAGTAACTTTTTTGCTCTTAAGACCATCTCGTTGATCACGAGGTTAGACGACTCGTCTAATACCGTCAGTTGTATAGTCGCGTTGTCGCGTAATTTTTACTTTTTTAACCGAATTTAACAAAAAGGAGGTTATATCTTCGACTCGTATAATTATTTTATTGAAATGAAAACTTCTTTAGCGGCGTTGCGTACTTTTTTTGGAATGGGAAAAGCTACAAAACTCGCGTCAGATGGTCAGAACGTAAGACGGCGCACTGCGCATGCGCAAATAAGACTGTGCAAGTCGCTTGCGCGGGATCTAAAATAAAACGTAGATTCATTGCTGTTTTTGCATTGCTTACATATTTTCGAACAGAATAGACTTCGCAATGGGTAATACCAGTACAAGTGAGTGTAAAACAATCGCATAAACTACTGCGGGTCAGCCCCTCGCGTTGATCTGCAGTATGAAATAATTGTACTGTAAAGTGTAAACTGTTTCTTGCTTTGAATGCTTTGCAGTTTGTGGTGGATAAAATAGATATTAGTTTTGTAAAACATCTTTTAATTTCTTTGCGACTTGTAGGTATATCATAGATTCTCAGTTAGGTAATGGAAATTACAGTTATACAACATTGTGAAGAAGTTTAACTGTTTTCGAAAAAGTTGTAAGTATATCAAAGGAAATAATAGTAGAAGGAAAATCAATATACACCTATATATTATATTAAATTGAATTATGTATAAGTTTGAAAAATTAAATATTTCATCATAATTTATCTCTATTTTAACTGGCTGAGGCAAATTATGAAGTGGCCGTACTATTAGGTAGGTAGCGTACTGAATTTTCATGGTTTAGCACAGAGTACTAATAGGTACTAATAAGGTGTACTAGGGATTGTACGATTACAGTGCGAATCCAAAAATGTCCTATTAAGCACATAAGTGATAGTACTTTTATACTGATATGATTTAAAGCAATTCCTGCAAAATTATTCCCTAATCATTCCAAAATAACAAAAATGCCTAAAGTTAACATTCTAGTTTTCAATTCTGCCAGCACTCCCGGAGTGCAACCCGTCTGTTTTATGCATGTTAATCTGTTTCTCCTTAATTTCGTAACCGATATTAGATAACACAAAAAAAAATACTCAATTTTTGTGTACTTCAACAACGTAATGATTGAAATCGAAGTTTTTTTTGCAAGATTACTGCGCTTAAATTATGTGCATTATTATTTATCTCCTCTGTGGTCTAGCGGTCCGTTGTACGATTTGATTTCATGAAGTTACCAGGGATTGGATATGTGCTACCTCTCACATTGTGGGACTTAATATACAAATCTTATCGTAGCCTAATCAAGCGGTAGCGGTAGTAACGGCCTAAGAGCAATACCGATACCAAAGTTGTTACATGTATCACTTGTGATTTAACGGTTTTATTCCGATACTGGTTTAATAATACCGGTACAGGTACCCACTTTGGAAGCGATATCTAGGTATCGAAATGACAAGAACTGCTAAGCACCGGTACAGATTCTGTACTTTTCGTATCAGTTCCAAGTCTTGAGCCTAACTGAGTAGATAGATCTACAAAACCTTTATTTATAATAAAACAATAGAAGAGTGAATTCTGTACACTGAAGGTATTTTAAAAAAGACTAAAAAGAAGCAGCTGAATGCAGTTTTACCGTTTTTTAATTTTTTTGTTTTGTCACACACACATGTCAACACAGACATGTTTTGACCACGATTAACGTCATAACTACTGAACCGATTGTAACGAAATTTGGCTAGTTCGTCCATTGCAGAATAAACCGTCTGCCTTTCTATACCAGGCAGATCATAAAAGGCGATCATAGGCTTACCGTCACTAACATTTTGACATCTAACTAGGTAGTTACTAGTTTCGCAGCAACTCGCCCGAATTGGTAGCACCGCCTTACTTTTTCCTGCCGCCGCGCCATAACGTCAGCGCTGCTGTTGACGTGCCCCGGTTCAGAGGATAAGGTAGCCGGTGAACTTACTTTTGCTCGAGACCTAACATCCCGGCCTAAGGTTGGCAATACCATTACCAACTTTAGTTTCTCTAGACGGCGTGAATTTCTGACCATCGGGAAATCCGTTTGCCTGTTTACCTTCCAATATCATAAAATTAAATACAAATAAAATAGTAACTACTTTATATTCTTTCTCTTTCTGCGTTCACTGTGCTTAATACTTTTATTGCTTGTTCTTAATTCTAATACCTATAATTAAAACGGTTTCTGCTTTTTGACGATTTATTTTGTCTATTAGAATCTACTAATAGACAAAATAAATCTTAGTATCTACTAATAGAGAAAATAAATCTTAGTATCTACTAATAGACAAAATAAATCTTAGTATCTACTAATAGACAAAATAAATCTTAGTATCTACTAATAGACAAAATAAATCTTAGTATCTACTAATAGACAAAATAAATCGCATCTGCATTTTATATTTTTAAGAGCACCATTTACACAGTTATTCTGTTAAATCTTGTTCCATACTTGAGGATTGCCTGGAAGAGATCGCTGATTTGGCGATAAGCCCGCCTTTGTGTATCTTATAATTTAAGTTATATTTGATGTATTTGTGATTTCTCTGTATTTGGTGCACAATAAAGAGTTATTGTATTGTATTCTCTCGAAGGTATTTTCATACAGTTTTACGTATCACTCATATTTCATAATAGCTTTATCCACAATAGTTTTAACAATTTTTGCCGGTCTTTATGCCTTTCATGATAATGATTCTACTTAACCAATCGTAAGAACATTTGGCTAGTAAATACTTTACATTTCGTGAAAGCTTACAGGGGGGT
>NJDC01002379.1:0-16996 GCA_002245475.1 Calephelis virginiensis
TGGGACTTAGTGTCTTCGGCTAGTCGTGGGTGCCCTGATTGTGCCTCTGCCTACCTCTTCGGGGATATGGACGTGAAGATACTTTTTTTTATAAAACTTCTAAAATAAGAAAACGTTAAAACTAATAACTGTATAAAATGTACATTATCGTGTAAATTTCCACCGAAAATTGGTTCGGACAAGATTTAGCAACCAAGACCCTTATGGTGTATTATAATATATTAACATACTTGGCGATTTGTATTTGCGTATATGCTACAATTGTAAAGTAAGTAAGTATATTCACGCCTATATCCCCGAAGATGTATGCAGAGGCACAACCAGGGCACCCACGACTAGCCTAAGATACCAAGTCCCACAATGTGATAGGTGGCAAGCTTATCTGTGGCTACATTTGTGGTTGTACAAAATGTGGTTTACCGAATGTCAAGGTATGTCAAGGTACATCAAAATAAAACTATGCCCAAACAAGATAAATAATTTATTTTAGCACTTGCCCGGTGCTTGGGATAAATTTTCTATAAATTTTAAAGGAAGAAAAAATTTCGCCCCAGACAGGATTTGAACCTGCAACCTTTCGTCTCAAGCCGACGAATGCCCTAACCAATTGAGCTACTGAGCTCCTCAGTAGCTCAAGAGCATTCGTCGGCTACTGAGGACCACCCAATTGAGCTACTGAGGAGCTCAGTAGCTCAATTGGTTAGAGCATTCGTCGGCTTGAGACGAAAGGTTGCAGGTTCAAATCCTGTCTGGGGCGAAATTTTTTCTTCCTTTAAAATTTATAGAAGATAAATAATTCTTTAATTCAGTGCAGTAAAATTTATTTTTCCAGAAATTGATTAGTGTACATTGTTTGTCGTATTTATTTCTAAAGATCAAAATACGTATTTTTTTATGAAGGTAAATATTTATTTTATTGCGTTATTTATAATGTTTAACTTTACATAAGCCTGACATTTTGACCTTGTTTTTGTATTGTACCTACGATGATTAGTATGCGCTTAGGTATTTAATAATAAAACCATTGTCAGTAAACGAATGATATGACACAATTGTGTCAGCATACAAATATATAGTATATCATCTGATAGTATTTCTATTTTAGTACTTGCACTGTTCTTGGGTAAAATTTCTAAAAATTTCTATAAAAGAAAAAAAATTCTATAAAAGAAAAAAACGTCGTCCCATACAGGATTTGAGCATCTGTCATTTCAAGTCAAGTCGACGAATACTCTAACCATTTCAGCTACTGAGGATTCAATTCCTTTGCCGAATTTTTCAACTCCTTTCCTTTCCATTAACGCGGGAAGTTATGCCTAATACGAGTAGATACATAGTTCTGAGTACGAACGGATACAGGTTCAAACCTTGTCTACGATTTTTTTTCTTTTTTAAAATTTATAGAAATAGGTCCTGGAGCCTGATTGTGTATCTTTTTTACAAATAAAAACAAATAGCTGTCAAATGGCTCTTGTGACAAACAGAAATACAATAGAGATAGAAAATACAAAATACGTCATTTGACAGATAAGTTATGATATTATACTTTACCCAGTGATCATTACTGAAAAGATACGCAATCAGCCCCCTCATGCAAGTGGCTTCAACCGTGTGTTGAACCTTCAACCTTAACTGTTGACGAGGCTGTCATAATTAACTATCACCGGTCAGACTATAATTAATATCTGGTGGAATAAACATTAGATAGATCAAGTTAAAAATATGTGTAACTAAAAAAAATATCTTCACGCCCATATCCCTGAAGGGTTAGTCAGAGGCACAACCAGGGCACCCATGACTAGCCGAACATACTAAGTCCCACAATGTAATAGGTGGCAAGCCTATCGCCAACCGGGCACTTTTCAAACCCCGAGTAACATTTTTTTTATTAGAAAATTGGAAAAATCCAATTTTCTTTTTGTGTCCCGACCCAGGATTCGCATCCGGGACCTCATGTAGTCAAGTCCAACTGAACTGCTAGACCACAGAGGCAAATAACAAAACATTTAATAATAGAAAATTAAATTAGAAGTTTAAAAAAACCCTAACATAATAACTTAATTTCCCTTTAAAAAGTAAAACAATTGCTGACATTCGGTTAACCTCCCCCATCTTTCACCCCCACAACTTTTAAACGGCTCAACGGATTTTCATCGAAATGTCTAAGAACACTTGCATATAAGTTATGTTTAATACCAAAAAACTAAATTGAAATCACTGCATTCGTTCGGGAGTTGTAATGCCACAGACAGACAGACACAGACAGACAGACACATCAGACTTATAACACCCCTCTTTTTGAGTCGGGGGTGAAAAATGCTTAAAGTCCGTTTCTTCTTTGGTTGAAAAAAAAATTCAGATCAACAAACAATCTGTAGGGTTACTCTGGAATCTCGATATCATGCGAATTGGAAATTGGAATCGTATATGTCACTTTAGGTACTTGTGAACACAGAATTAGAGGATTATTAACATTTAGTTACAAATAAATTCAACGAATAGGATGAAATAATTTACTATTTACTATTAACTAAATGGTAATAATTCGCCAGTATTGTGTTAAAAAGTACCTTAAATGACATATTCGATTTCAATTTCCAACAATGCATGAATCGAGCTTCGAGAGTAACCCTACTGCTCTTTTTGAAGTCGCTAAAAACTTGGGCTGTATTTTTGTCATTCAACCAATTCTACTTACTGATCTATATTCTTCTGTAAGATGTTGCCCATTTACTGTATCAATATCTATGTATTGGATATCTTGAATGCCTAACTTATCAATCAGCATCATCACAGCTCTAGACGGCGGGCTGGCATTTAGTTTGTATAGTTTTATCATGTTTTATACTGAAATAAAACATATGTATTTCAATGCTAAAAATAACTACATGGTACATGTTGCCATTAATAAATATTCCTGGAAATATAATACCAATTGTTTTTAACCCCATTCGTTTAAATTAATTATATTATATAATTATAATTAATTAATTAATTAAATAATAATAATTGTGTTATGGGTCAACGATATCAATACATATGCTTATGTATTCGTATCGTTGAAATGCTTATATAAATTTCATAAGCACCCAGACTCAGAAATGCAGGCATCTAAATGGTTATTACACAAATTTTTGCTCCCGTTGGGAATCGAACCTGGGCCTTATGGTTGGTCGTGGATCTAGGCGTGTACACTAACGCCCGACCAACGAGGCGGTTAATTAATAAATAAAAATTACATATTTATTAATACTACTGGTCGCCCATTGGTCGAAATTCGACCATTTTAATATTTTAATATCCAAATTTTAACATCTTCTTGATAAGAACGCCATCTTGATTTCTCAAGACCATCTACTTTGTTTCCTGAATAGTTAGTGGGCCATCTGCGATCTTTTATCGTTATCATTAATATATTTGTTTGCGTGTGTCAAATGCATGAAAGTGTGGGTAATGTTTTATTTATTGATTTAATGTACTTTATAAACATTATTATTGAAAAATATTGTTCTGCACTTTTCCTACGCATAAACTATAAGTGTGCCAAATTTTATGCTCCTGCGTCTTCGCAATTTTCGTAAATGGGGTCCAAAGCTTTGGCATCATGTATTAATATATAGATTTGTTTCGCAAATGCTCTATAGAGATACTAGTTATCGTAGACACCTTAATATGTGTATCCTACATGTCGGTCACCTCGTGAGCCATGTCTATTTACGGTCTAGTTGACAAGTTAAAAATGGTACAAAATAGTGATACTACTCTTAAAATTGTGTGCGATAGCTCATAGGATCCGGAATGACGTCTAGAAAAATGTGCCAAAATCGTGTATTAGCATATCAAAAATTGCAAAAGTTATAAACAAATCAAAGATGAAAAAAAAAATGGCATTTACAACGTCACTTAGAATTTTAAGTTTTAGTTCAAGTAAAAAAATTGTTATAAACAAAGTGTAAATATTTTTCGTAACTTTTATGGCATGATCTTGTTAAGTATGTGTGTAACAAAGTAAAAAATTTTCGCTTTATAGAAAATAAAGTGAAAATTTTTTACGACCATTATTTAAACATTTTTTTCACTCACAATTAAGACAGTAGTTCGAGAGAATTTCGTAACTTAACAATTGTTTAACTTGTTGAAAAATCTACTTTAAGTAAAATTCCCAACGGGAACATATTATTTATAGTGTTTAGAACATGCCATATTTTTTTTCAAGTTTAAAATAAAAAATATTCAATACCTTCAATAAATTAATTGATGTACCGTACTCGCTTTTGACGCCACGCGCGCAACCTAAAAATGTCGCGCGCAGACCCATTTTCAGCGTCAATTTAAAATTATAAATAATGGAAATAGAGTTCCGGGAGTCATGCGTTTTTAATTTGAAATTAAATTTCCTCTACTTTCAGAATCTTTTTTTTGTTTTTTTTTTAAATATTAATATTTGATTTAATATTGGCAAAAACGAAATGCCTTTTTTTTTCATCTTTGATTTTTTATAAGATTTGCAATTTTTTATGGGCTAATACACACTTTTGGCACATTTTTCTGGACGTCTCATTCCAGATCCAATGAGCTTTCGCACATAATTTTAAGAGTAGTATCACTATTTTGTACTATTTTTAACTTGTCGACTAGACTATTATTTCGACATTTTTTTCTTCTCTTTACTATTATTCTTGTTAACAATATAATATTAGTAGTAACTAGCATGTTATTTACCACATAGTAATACTTGTTTTTATAAAATATAGCCAAACTAACATAATTAGTTTTAATTGTTTGTTACGTTAGACATTTGATAAAACTAAAGTATGGTAAGGTTTCTAATCGGCTATGTAAGTTTTAAAAATACATATAACAATGTTTAAATTAGAAAGGTAACGCGGCTAACACCCTTCTTAGCCGAGTAGACTATATATTTTGAAACTGCGATAACTCCTAAGATTTAATCGAATGACGTAAAGGGTAATTTTGTTTAAAATTAAATACTTGTGATTCATAATGTATTTATTTAGATATAGATTAATATCATATTAATAAAAAGCGTTGGATAGCGTAAAGAAGGTTATAGTGAGCTAACCTTAAAAGATAGGAATATGCTTTCTTTTAGAACTTTTAAAGGGAAACAATTATTGCGAAACTTTTACCGTTTACGCAGCGGAAGCTCTCAATAGAAAAAAAACCGATTTTGAAACATTCTTCATTGGTGCCACGCTCTTATTGGTCATATCGTAATGATACATACATACTTACATATCTTCACGCCAAGTCCCTTACGGGGTGGGCAGAGAGTGTCGAGTGCCAGACCTCACGATCCTGACAAACCTGTCTTGCTTCCTTCACATTCATAACAATTTCATACAAACAAGCCGGTTTCGGAGACTCTTGACACCACCCTCGGATAATATCCGATTGATCTGATCGTGAAATGTCAGCCTTGGTCTCCCCGGGTACCTACATCCATCCACATTCGCATTGTATATCTGCTTTGTCAATCTTTCATCTGTCATTCTTTCCACATCGTAACGATATATGACCTATAGCCTTCCTCGATAAATGGGCTAACATTGAAAGAATTTTTCTAATCGGACCAGTAGTTACTGATATTAGCACGTTCAAGTAAACAAACAAACTCTTCAGCTTTATAAAATTATTATAGATTATGCACAACCCTTCTAAAATCAAGACCCCAAAAGTGGTGCTTGCCCAGTCCATGTCCTCACTTCAGACGATCTGCAGCCCTTGTTGACTTGGACTACGTGAAGGGATCGCGAGATCGATCACCGGGATGGTGATAGTGAAGGAGTGGACATCGAGAGGTTTTAGTTGGTGTAAGTCCGACATGATCTTTGTGTATAAGGTACAAGGGACTTCCTTACATTAAAAAAGGGCAACATCTGATAGGTAAGCTAGTGTCACAATAAAAATAATTAATATAATTTAAATATTCGTTTTATATTTAACTTACCCAACAAATTTGATTAATGTTTAGTATAACCACAAAATACATACTGTCAGGAAAAAATACTTATTGTCATTGCGCATTCAAATTAATTATAATTTATTAATATTATTTCAAATTAAATAATTATTAATATGCAATAGCCTAAACATTAACAGCTGGACTGGACTTCGCTCGCGTGCCTAATTACTTGTGCAGAATATTTAAAGATTGAAGTATACTTATTTGTTTTAATAATGTGTAAACTATGCTGCTTCTATAAAAATCTCTACAGCAGCGTAAAAGATAAAAACGTCAACAAAACTTCTGCATTTATATGTGCTTACTTCGTAGTAATAGTTTTTCAATATTAAAATCATACTTGTGCCCCTATTTGAGTATAGAATCTATTTTGTATCTACGTAGCGGATAACAGAATCTTAGAACGTAATAATTAATAAAACTAATGACTTGCATTTATAGAATAGATGTAAAAAATACCATAGCTATTAATAGAGCTATGGTACATTAACAGCCTAGTATATATTTTATCCACTAGAGGGCGTTATTATGAATTAGACTTTATTTTGATATTATTAAACATATTTTAACAGCACTACTGATCAAAATAATCAAATACTAAGTAGGTAATAATAAAACTAACGACACCAACTTGGACAATTTTAAACATTTTGAATTCCTAATAATTTCATAAATCAGCTTTTTTTATGTTTAGCACCACTTAAACTTTTCGTTAATATATCGGCAAGCATCTCATATGTTGATAGATATTCAATTTTACAAGGCTATTAGAGACTGTTTCGCGTATGAAGTGGTTGCGAACATCTACATGTTTAGTTCGTTTGTGAAACCAAGGATTCTCTGTCAACTTTTTGGCTCCCTGGTTGTCATTGTAAATTACTACAGTATAGTTACAACCAATAATATCTGATATAAGACTTTTTAAATATATTGCCTCTTTTCATGCTTCAGCAATGGCCATGTATTTGGGCTCGGTACTTGACAAAGCTACCGTTTGTTGCTTCCTGCATTCATAGGATATCACACAACCTGACAATTTATAACAAAATCCTGTGTAGGATTTCCTATCTACAATATTCGACGCCCAATCAGCATCTATTAAACATTCTACATGTATCTTTAGTAAACTTCAAACCATAAGATTTAGTTTTTTGCAAATATTTTAAAATTCTTTTTGCATGATGCCAATAAACTGAACTAAAACAATTATTAAACTGGCTAAGGTAGCTCACATAAATATCCATAATTTTAGTAAAAAAACAGTGAACCTGCTTGGACGTGCTTGATGTGAAATCTATAAAAGAAAATTTACTTACTACCTGCTGATCCAACTAATGAATGTTGATTGGAAAGAAAAAGACATATCTACATTGGAATACGAAATGAAACCAAAATAGCATATGAAAAAGATGTAGCCAGAACGTATTTAAGAGTTTTAGTAGGTAGACGTAGTAGTGCTGGAATAAACAAATGAGTTTGTTTGTCTAGGTAGTGCTTTTAGCAGGGGTAGATTGATATCATTCGTAGCAGTGAGATCCGAGAAAGAGTGGGATTAAAAAAGTGTTGGTACAATAATGAGTAAGGGCATGTTCCGTTGGTTCATTCCTGTTGTGAGAATGGCAGATGAAAGATTGCCAGTACAGACATATATTGTGAAAGTGGATAGATGTACTTGTCTCTTGCGTCACGCCATAAAAGTACTGTGACTGCGTAAAATGAAACGTCTTGCCGGAAATATTGAGTGAATCACAAAGAACTGTCACTGTGAAAAACGAAACGTCTTGTCGGAATTATTGAATGTTTTCAAAATCACAGAATATAATATAATAGTAGGTCCTAAAGTTTGAAACTAATTATCTATTTTTCTTCATATATTTGATATTTTCCATTGTCGGCGCTTGGTAAAGCCAAAAATACATATTTTTCTCCAGTCATTGACACAAATATTGTTTTTGACACTTTTTTATGATATATTCTTTGTTCTGAGATTGAACGATTGCGAAAGCAGTCATAGAAAATAACCATACTAACCGTAACCATAAAAGTGGAAAATTTGGTCAATATCATTTAGTTTTGCATAGTGATCACATCGTTGCCAGCTGAAGTATTTTCTCCTTTACAAGGAAGTTTGGTATCAGACAAATTTTCCGCTTGTTTCTTTTAAAATAAATTATATCAGCAATAAACTAAAAAATATTAAATAAAAATAACTAGGTTAATAAAAACCGACTTCAAAACTAAAAAGTACAAAATATTAAAAATGGAATATTAAGTATACACTACCTATTATTTATATGTGCCATTTACTAATAAGTTTGAAGTCGGTGCCAAGCCAAATTAATACTTACTTCAAATAAAATTATTAGTTTAAGGCTTGTCACCGACTTCACACCTATTGCACATATATACTCGTAATTAGGTAGTATATACTTAATATTCAATCTTTATTATTTTTTACTTTTTAGTTTTGAAGTCGGTTTTTTTTATTTATTTGAAAGTAAACTACACGACCAAACTAAAATTTAATTGAAGCTGGAACAAGCAGAGAGTTCAACTGAACTATAATCCATTAACGTTTAGCATGATTTCGTTCATCCTTTTTTTTGTTTTGATGTGCTTAGCCGATTCTTACGTCATTTTTTCTAAGTTAGAAGTTTTGGAGTATATTACATAGAGAGAATTATACTCAGTACGAAGTGAACAAATAATTTAGAGAAACATTTGAAAGTATCGCCTCTTTAGTCTAGCGGTCCGGGTGTTGGACTTGACTGCATGAGGTCCCAGCTTCGATTCCCGGGTAACAAAAAGAAAATTTGGTTTTCCCTATTTTCTAACAAAAAAACGTTGCTCGGAATTGGATATGTGCCCGATTGGCGATAGGTTTGCTACTTATTACATTGTGGGACTTAGTGTTTTCGGCTAGTCGTGCTTGCTCTTGTTGTGCCTCTGCTAACCACTTAAGAGATATGGGCGTGAAAATACGACTTTTTACTTTATTTAAAAGTAAAGGTCATTTAGCTGAAGTTCGAACTATGTAATAAATTCCAACCGTAACACTATTATGAATGTGAAAGTTGGTGTATCTTTTACTTTATAATTTAGATCGGGTTAGCATTTACTGCGAATAAAGTCACGAGTAAAGCTAGGATTAAACACAAAGCTTATCTCATATTACAGATGAAGAAAACATTTAAGTCAAAATTATAGGTATAATTTTAATCAAAGCTAGAATACATTATCAGTTCAAATTCCCTGATTATGTTTCTATCAAATTGAAGCTAAAATAACAGACTGTATTCAAATTTAAACAACGAGATACTTGCTATTGTTATTAACGAAATTTAGGCTATTTGGTTACGAATACAAACTATAGATAGGGTTAATTATTCATTACCTCAAAAATCAAATACATGGAAATTGTTTTAGCAGAAAATTTGAATTTGTAGGGAAAGATTGACTGTATTGTACCTTGTATTTGAATGATTGCATGAATACAAAACTATTTTGTTATTTAATGGAATATTTCTATTACTTTTAAAGCATCTTCACGCCCATATCCCCGAAGGGGTAGGCAGAGGCACAACCAGGGCACCCACAACTATCCGAAGACACTAAGTCCCACAATTTGATGGGTGGCAAGCCTATTGCCAACCGGGTACATTTCCAATCCCAAGCAACATTTTTTTTATTAGAAAATTGGAAAAAAACAATTTTCGTTTTTGTTGCCCGACCTGGGATTCGAACCCGGGACCTCATGCAGTCAAGTCCAACAACTGAACCGCTAGACCACAGAGGCGACCATATTTTGTCGTATTTGTAAATAACATGTATTTTGTTTTGCTGGCATTAAGCGATAATAAATTTAAGTTAAAGTAGTCGCAAACCGAGTCTAGACCCCGCTGTGCTAGGCTGAAGGCAGAGTCCTAATTGTCGGAAGAAAATAACAGAACAGTGTCATCCGTAAAGGCTACTATACGCCCATAGTAGAGTTTGAGACGACATAAATCATTTACGTAGAGAATAAAGAGAGTAGGTCCAACAATACTACCTTGAGGAATTCGGTATGATATAGTTTACTTCTCGCTTATCCAGATTATTCGTTAATATCATTAATTAAAGAGATAATCTGTCTAAAGAGACAGAGGCAAGCCTCTTATACCATTTTTTCCATTTTAGCTAATAAATGAGAGATGGATAGCTTATTAAAAGCCTTGGATAGATTAAGGAAAATTGCAATTACCTTCTCCCTACGGTCAAGGTTCTTCACTGCATTGGTAGTTGATTGCAAAACTGCATCATCTGTTGATCTACCATACCGTTGAAGAAAAATTATGTATTTTTTTCTAAAAAATCATATTAATCGGTTATTTATTACTCTTTCCAGTATTTTTGATAGAGCCGGTAAGATTGAAATTGGTCTATAATTATGAACGCTAGCTTTGTCGCCTCCTCTACGGATAGGTTTAATCAAAGTAGTTTTAAATTGTGTAGGAAATAATCTTGTGGAGATAGCCAAATTGCAAATATAGGTGATATGTTCTAGTAGTACACTGACATGTTGCTTAATAAGCCATCCGGGAATGAAATCGTGACCAACTGTACAATCGCTCTTAAGGCCCATTATAAATCCCTTCACCTCTTCTGCGTTAGCAGGCAAAAATACAAGTGAATTATGAGAGGATGAGTTTACAGGAAGCTCAGAATTTGCTCTTTGTGTTTTTGATATTATTTCCGCTAGCTCCTTTCCATTACTTGCAAAGTACCTATTCACCTTAATAATACTATCTTTTGGATTACAGCATGATATCAAATTCAAACTGTGATCTTCTTTTTTGTCCATATACATCACTTTTTTTACTCCCTCCCACAGCACCATTTTTATCATTAGCTGCTTCCAGCATCAATGACTTTTCGTACTCTCTCTTGACCTTTGTTACAAAGAGTTACAGAAGTTACGATACCTCTTATAAGTACAAGCTTGTACTTCTTTTGTAGGATCTCTTTTGGTTTTTTAAAAAGTCTATCTCTATTTCTCATACATCTGAGGAGACCCTGAGTAACCCATGGCTTATATATTCGCAATCGGTTAGGGATCTGAAATTTTGAATCGTGTTTAATTGCTTGCTTTACATTCACTAAAAAATCAGTCGCCACGTTAGCATCAAGGATTGAATACATCGGTTTGAAGTCTATGTTATCAATTTCCTCATGTAGGGCCTTATAATTTATCTTATTGATTTTTGCCTTATTACGCTTATTTTTAAGGATATGTAGTCCGATGTTCACAGCGACACACTCGTGACCAGTGATAGAACTTTCTATGACGCAACAAATCGGGTGGAGCCTAGCCTTTACTATAGCATGGTCTAAACACGCATTTCCGCGTGTAGGTCTAGTATGGGCTGGTAATATGCTGTGAGTGGCTAACAAGTTGAGGTATTCACTACTTCTATTATCATTTGTCTGAGAAGAGACATCGATATAGAGATCGCCTAAAATAAGAACATTTTTAAAAGTGAATATCTCGTGTAATAGTCGTTCTAGAGTTGCAATACAATTGTCCACATTAGTTTTACTTGGGGGTCGATAGATTCCTACATTACACATGTCTTTACTCAGATTAAGTAATAAACAATTTACGTCCAAGAGCTCTGGCTCCTCAATATTTTCCTTCAAATGTTTTTTAAAATAAATTACTACTCCTTCATTTTGAGAACAATTTTTAGATGTTGCTCCAACACTATAACTATCTAATGTTGGTATATCCCGACACCCCTGCAACCAGCAAGCAGATAGCACAATTATGTCCCAGTTAATTTTGGACCTATATAATAGTGTATGGAAACTTGTTAAGTTACGTGAAACGCTTCTAATGTATTGTGAGATTATAATTAAACCACCAGGTGATATTAGTCGTTCAATGACCTCAACATTACATGTGTAATAGTCGGATACGGCTAATTTATTTATCTCCTCATTTAACTGGTCGTTAGTAATGATGAACTTATAATGGTTATTGATAAATAAGAAGTAATTTTATAATAGACGCATAGCACGTAAAACATTTATTAATCAAAACCTAATTTAAGAACAAACAAGCAAAATTAAGTTTAACCGAACAAGGACCGAGAGTGTCCTCTACCCTTCTCCTCTTTCATCTTTTTATGTAGGGTGACCACAAAGCTCCTGACCAAAAACCTGCGTTAAATCGTTCTGCGTTCGAATGCGATGAGCTAATGAACCTGAGTCTTTTGCTGTGTAAATTCGCCCTTCACGGGTCCAGACATATTTCCACCCATTGTTCCTAGCGAATTCACTCGCTTTTCGAAACAAGTCTCGGTTTGCTTTAGTTAGCTTTTCGTTAATATAACATGATATTGATTTCAAACCTGTTACTTGTACCTCTGTGGTTTGATGATGAGTAGACTTGCCATGGGCTCTTTCTTCTGGTAGTAGCTGTGGCGGTGTATAAGTAAGGCGGTGGTACCGATCCGGGCAAGTCGCTGTGAACCTCTACCAACTGCTATGCTTGTGACGGTAAGCATATGCTCGCCTTTTTCGAGCTGCCTGACAGGATGGAAATCAAATTTATTCTGCAAAGGAGCCCGGACCAACACGGGGAATATTTAGATTATTTTTAAAATTGTCTTTTATTTTTTAATCGTAGGTGTTGCATTGTTTACAGGCTGTATAATTATGTCAATACAATTTACGTAACTACTAATGTATATAAAATTAGCGGCCCGGTACTTGCTTCGCTAAGTATAAACTGAAAAATATACTGGAATATCGAATTCATTTATTCGAACAAAAAATATTTTATTAATTGCTAGCTATATACTAACATGCTTTAACCGAAGCACGTCCAAAACGAAATGGCATAACACAACAAAACAAAAAAGAAAAAAAAAACAACTGAAAAAGTTTCAATATGACAGTACAATCCCCATCTGAAAAAGTTTCAATTTGACTCTAAAAACACATTAACAAAATGATCCGCCATTTATTTAATTTTTTGTAACAAAAAAAATGCGTCAATGTTTCGAGCAATTTTATGCAAACTTCACAAATAGTCCGAACGAAGTCTAAACATTTGGTTTGGATAGCTAAGCCCATTCTTGATTTATAAAATTATTACGAAAAGTGACATTGATTTTAATATATATAGATATAAGTATGCCCATTTAAATATTCTTGTGTAGGTTTAGACATGGTGTTGGGGAATTCTTAAATACGTTACAAATATATGGTACAAATTAAAGGATAGCATCCACTGCTGACGGGGCGGAGCGTGTCGGGCCGGGGTGCATCGCATTGCAAAGCATACTGATGCGGGCCGGGCCGCATCGTATCGGCACGGATTTTTGTTACTCAGTACCAAAGTAGAGCAACGAAATAGAGAGGCCACAAGTATGGAAAGTTCCGCCATCTAGTAGTTGTCATACGATCTTCAAGTATGGAGAGTGGCGCCTCTAGTAGTTGTCGTACGAAACTTTAGTGTTAAAATACCATAATGCTCTTTTCCTAACAGTAATATCAGGATCATTGGTCACTGTGGGCCGCATCGGGGTATGCGCGCACCCCGCCTTAATCCGCCCCGATACGGCCCGGCCCAGTGGGCGTTGCTCCATACAAAATGTATGCAAGGGATCTAGGCGGATTATTGCGCTGCGATGCGGCCCGTCCCGGCCCGTCCAACTGGGCGCTATTCTTAACGCGTAATTTATTAATAATAAGATTAATTTCATCGCAAGTGTAAAATTTTCTCATTTCAGGTCCGATGAATTACAAATATTATTTTTAAAAAATATTTACTTTCTAATTTGCTTATTTGTTTTTATATAAAATATAATGTTTTTTAGCCACGCTTTCTCTGGTTACTTGCTGAATAAGTACGCTGAAGATAGTTCACTGTATCCAAGTGATCCAAAAATCAGGGCAGTTATTAATCAAAGGCTTCACTTCGACAGCGGAGTACTATTCGCACCACTTCGAGACGTTGTGGTAATATTCTCTCCAGCGATGCGGCCCGGCCCAGTATGCGTTGCTCCATACAAAATGTATGCAACGGATCTAGGCGGATTATTGCGCTGCGTTGCGGCCCGTCCTGGCCCGTCCAACTGGGTGCTATCCATATAAGTACCAGTTTTTAAATCGTACCACGATATTAATAACGTATTTCAACTTTTTACTATCTCATCAGAGGTATGTAATTAATTGATAAGAGATAGGTATATGATACAGCACCTTTTTTTGATCTCTAATTATATAAATACATCGATCAAGAAATGTTGTTTTCTTTGCATTATTTGTTTGGAAAACCCCAAAGTACATTTATGGTGGTACGATTAACAGTAGCGGTCTCTAAATGGTACCTATAGCAACATTTTCTTGAAAAATCTATTTTAATAAAATTGTTCACGTATTAAAAATAGCTATTGCATAGTATTAGATGCAATAAAGTAATCAACAATTAAATTAATATTGTCATGATATTAAAACGTGAAGCAAAATTTTGGACAATTCTTACAATATTATGCTGACGGAGGAGGAGAAGTGCAGAACGCTAATATTTTTCAATAATAATGTTTTTTTGATGATTGATATTGGTTGTAAAGGTAAAAAAGTAAGTATCATCACGTCCATATCTCGGAAGAGGTAGGCAGAGGTACAACCAGGGCACCCACGATTAGCCGAAGACGCTAAGTCCCACAATGTGATAGGTGGCAAGCCTATCGCTAACCGGGCACATATCCAATCCCGTTTTTTTTGTATTATAAAATCAGAAAAACTCAATTTTCTTTTTTTTGCCCGACCCGGAAATCGAACCCAGGACCTCACGCAGTCAAGTCCGACATCTGAACCGTTAGACCACAGAGGCGATCACACAAACACTGTAAAGGTAATGTTTAAGTAGAATCCAATAATAACGAAAAAAATCATCAAATGTTTTATTTCTCATTTAAAATGTTTGTCAAAAAACGCTTTTAAATCAGCCAGCCCTGGCTCGTTGATTTTTTTATAAATATCTAGCTCCGAACATCTTCTCAGCCATCCAGATAAGTTGGGATATCTGTAAAAAATATGAAGTTTTACTCAATAATTATGTTTAAAAAACTTTTGCTCATAACAGTACGGTGAAGTGTTATGTTGGCGCGATTAAATACTTCATAACAAGTTAATACACGCGAACAAATAATGGTCCCTCTGTTTTAAGCAGCAATTAAAAAAAAAGTATCTTCACGCCCATATCCCCGAAGAGGTAGGCAGAGGTACAACCAAGGCACCCACGACTAGCCGAAGACACTAAGTCCCACAATGTGATAGGTGGCAAGCCTATCGCCAACCGGGCACATTTCCAATCCCGACCAACATTTTTTTTTATTAGAAAATTTGAAAAATCCAATTTTCTTTTTGTTGGCCGACCCGGGATTCGAACTCGGGACCTCATGTAGTCAAGTGCAACACCCGGACCGCTAGACCACAAAGGCGAAAATAAAATAATTACAAAATAATTGACTTATAGTGGTTATATACGGCAATACACATACTCAGTGAGTGACCAGGACTTAACTAAGCAACAAGTAGACTTCTGGGTGGGCACATAATAATTAATCCCATTGATATTAAGCTGATAAATCCCAAGTGCATTGCCTACCGCTTATATTCTGTACTGCCTATACATATTCCCAGAGACTGTCGGCCTTGCGGAACTTATGTAGGCTTAGGGCCAATGTTTATAATGTATCTCAATCTAATGGATTTCCTATACCTCATTTCCATATTTATCCTGTGCACAGGCATATTATTAGCAGGCGATAACATAAAAATGGATCAAAATATCAATCTTAGACAGCGAGTTTTGGATTAAGATTGATTATTAATATTGGCCGTTAATGATTAAAAGGCGTGTTCACAATATATCAATCAAGGTCGCACTGATCCTCGGGATTGTTTTACCCGTACTTTCTCTTTAATACTAATAATATGGTTTGTATAGACCTGCTACAAGTAGACTAATCCTTAAATTTTTGAAGGTTAATTTTTATTCATTGAATCCAAAATTTGCTTTTCTTGATATTCGCGGTTTTCGTAACTAAACTTTTCTGAATTTTGTGGCGGATGAATTGAAAAGCATTGACTTGAAAAATATATATAGAACATAAGTATTATTTAAATTAGTTAATCTAGTTATTTACCTTAACCAGAAACTACACCCCAAAAAGAGATGCCATCAACTCTCTAAGTAAAATCAACGAACCGCAAAAAGTCAACTTACGGCCAATGTTAATAATGTATCTCAATCTAATGGATTTCAAGCAATCTAGATAGCTGCGTATCCGCCGGCCTATCCTATACCTCATTCCCCTATTTATCCTGTGCACAGATATATTATTGGCAAGCGATAACGTAAAAATGGATCAAAATATCAATCTTGGACAGCGAGTTTTGGATTAGGATTGATTATTAATATTGGCCGTTAGTCTTTATAGAAGCTAAAAATATTTTTTAATAAAACTTTTACAGCTTATGAAAATTTTGCACTATATATGAAAATTGCTTCCTCGTATTGAGCTACGAATACGACAATGATGTTACTTCTATATTTGCACTCTGGATTCGCATTAAGGTTACAAATCTAAATCATTTTCATTAACTCAGTGACAGTTATCCAAAAAATAATCTAACGATCCGATTGCAAATGCATTGTGAATTTGGACACAGTTTTTAAATTTATATTTTTCTTTTCCATGCTCTCTTGAACTTTTTCCTGTAGCAATCGCGTTATTTCTTACAATAATTATTACTTTACTTAATAACCCAATCTAAAGTTATATTCTAGCTCTTAATAAGTTTTATGTGCCATGGCTTAGTACAGAAGATATATTTACATATATCACTTAAAAACAGGAAATCTGGTAAATTGTTTGACTTTCTCATTAAAAAAATGACAGTGTAAAAGAGGTTTCAAATGCAACTTTTCCTATTTTGTATGAATCACATAATTTA
>NJDC01002379.1:17793-36205 GCA_002245475.1 Calephelis virginiensis
CAGCTAAAAACTTTTCCATAAATTCGTAACCAGCTTGTATATTTTTCTTAATATCTGGTCGCATTTCTTTTGCATTGTCCAGAAGTATTGATTTCTGGATAATATAAAATTTTAAAGTCGAATAGATTTAAATATTACATTGCATGGAAAATTTACACAATTGCTGCCCGCGACTTTGCGTGCATATAAAAATATTAAGCATTTCCAGTAAAAAAAGTATCATCACGCCCATATCCCCGTAGATGTAGGTGGACGCACCACCCACTACTAGCTGAAGACACTAAGAGAACGCTTACACACGAACGGCATGTCAACAACAGCAGTCGCCAAGCTGACACAAAACTCACAATTCCCACCTACTGATGCGTCGACGACTGTCGCCGACGCGTCGACGACTGCACTTACCTGTGCTGTTGGTGACATGCCATTCGTGTGTCAGAGCTCTAAGTCCCACAATGTGATAGGTGGCAAGCCTATCGCCAACCGAGTGCATATCCGGTCCCGGGCAACATTATTTTAAATAATTCTATTCTTAAATTCTTTGTACTGGATTAAATCGTTTCTGATAGAGAAACGGAAAATCATTTAAATATACACATTTATTGTAGTGGTAGGTATAAAAACTAGCTGTTGGACACCACGTTGCCCGCGTGTTTGATGATCCCATAGTACAATTTTACAGGATAAAAACTATTCTATGTATTAATCCAAGTTACCCTCTACGTGTGTGCAAATTTTCATGAAAATCGGTTCAGTAGTTTTTGCGTGAAGAAGAAACAAACAAACACACAAACTTTCGCATTTATCATAGTACGATGTAGGATATCACGTTTCAGATTGTAGAATTGGGTAGCCGAATAAACTGACTTAAGCAATAACCTAGTCATTCAGCTTTGTTATTTCCCTAATATTTGTCTTTGGTCTATATGTGACAGGAGCTTCTTATCATCTGAATAAAAAAAATCGCCGTGTTGGTTCGGGTTCCTTTGCGGAATAGACCATCTGCATTTCCGTGCCATGCAACTCGTATAAGGCGAGCATAGGCATTCAGTCACTAACACCGTGATAACTGACTAGGTGGTAGAGTCTCGCAGCGACTCGCCCAGATTGGTACCACTGCCTTACCCGTTTCTGCCGCCATAATGTCCAAGCTTGCTGTTGACGTGTTCCGGTTCAGAGGATAAGGTAGCCGGTAAACTTGCTTTTGCTCGAGGCCTAACATCCCGGCCTCGGGTTGGCAACGCAACATTACCACTTTTGGTGTCTCTAGGTGTCGTGAATTCCTTACCATCAGGGAATCCATCCTATTGTTTGCCTTCCAACATCATAAAACAAATATAATAACAGCTTACCACATTCTCACGGAGCTGTATAAATAATACACCGCTATTAAAATGAAGCCTCTGGTCGATAAGTGCTCTGCGTTTTGGATCAGTCGGGTACAAGGGATGATTTTCTGCATATTTATTGATCAAATAAGTGCAAATAGCGTGACTGGAACACATTAAAAATATATATATTAGTAAATTATTTAAAGGTCGACAACGCATCTCTGATACTCCTGGTGTTGCGGATGTCCGTGGGCGGCGGTGATCACTTTCCATCAGGTGACCCATTTGATCGTTTGCCTACTCTTGGTTATAAAAAAAAATAGAAAGTCTGTATGTTTGTTTGCTACTCCTTCACAAAAAACTGCTGAACAGATTTTGAAAAAATTTGGCACACACATAGTGGGTAACTTGGATTAACACATAGGAGTGTTTTTATCCGAAAAAATGTTCCTGTGGATACATTCCAATTTTCTAATAAAAAAATGTTGCTCGGGATAGGATATGTGCCCGGTTGGCGATAGTTTTGCCACCTATCACATTGTGGGATTTAGTATCTTCGGCTAGTCGTGGGTGCCCTGGTTGTGCCTCTGCCTACCTCTTCGGGGATATGGGCGTTAAGATACTTTTTAATACTACCTTCTTATATCTTCATGCTTGTGGTATAATAATATGATATAATAGTATTATAGAAGTCTTAAATTTGTAAATTTGTTATGACTTGACGCGAAAATTACTTATTGTACATAACGACAAATGTTTACATAAGTTAAAAAACTTGAATAAGGCACGGTTCAAAAGTAAAAAATATGTTTAAATAAAACTTTCAATAAGTCAAATAATTTTCTTTACCTTTCACAAATAACGAAATCATCGTCAGTCATCGTTGGCACGGTATGTTGAGGATTTAGCTACAAATAAAACAAATTATTTTTATAGAATTGCCATTGACAGCTAATAACAGTTTGTATTTATCAAAGCATTTTCCGCTTTTTTCTGCAGTATAACTAGTTTTATTTTTATAAGAACTCTCTCCTGACTATTACTTATAATAAAAAAAGAATCGGCAAAACTCTTGGATATAAACTAAGGGAACATACAGTTCCCGCATTAACTCGAATTCCCTATGTTTATTTAGACCATCTGCTTCTCAGCCTGATAAAAAATTGCTTGTTTAACTTGGCAGAAATCTACTTATTCCTATTCCTGCTCCATAATGATAGCATTTGACATTGTCATGACCCAGTCTCAAGGGTAGGGTATCCGGTAGACCATAGAAAACAATAGACAACATCGGCGAGAGTGACCCGACCCAAAGGATGGCTGGCACGCGTCGATACCTTATGGATACTTTGAGTTTAGGTAAATGGTGATATCTTAGTAATTTCATTTCAAGTAAATAACGAGATTTTGTATATAATTATGAGCTTATATACTCTATTTTGGTTTGTATAGTTATATCTATCCTAGGAAATCTATCCGCCTCAATAACCCTAACCATAGCACAGCAAATAACTTATACATCTCATCATTATCGTTATGATCATGGTTGCCTCTGACCACTAGGAAAGCTGTGTGCTTGTTCACTGTCTTGTCCTTTTAAAAGTTCACTTGGAATAGTACCACAGCCTTATATTTTCCTGTCATCAGCAACTTGTTGTCATGCTTATAATTCAAAGATGTAGTATTCAATAAACTTAGGCAATAATATATAAGTCATAGTTAATAACGTAAGGTAAACCTCATTGGTCTGGATTCCTAGTTAACAATTTTTGTATCTTCAGGTGAAATACAGTTCTTTAGACCAAGAGTGTCATTATTTATTACATACTGTACTACAAAATACATATAAATACCACGTATATAATCAAAATCGAAGAAGTTCGCTAGAGTTAACAGTTGTCCTTTCTATAAAATGACTAAAAACAAATATTTTTTAATAGACATTGAAATACGAAAAAATATGTTAATAAAAAACAGAAAATGTAATTATTAACAAGAAAATTTGTACAACATTGTTGTAGGTGATGTCTGATCACGAGAAATCATAAGTTACGAAGACGAGAACGGAGAAGCACACGGCTCTGGTGAGGTCGCATAAGGACAACCCATATAAACCGTAGATGTTATAGATGCGTAGCTGTCCTCTAATTATTATGTGAAGCTAAGTCTAAATTTATTTTGTTCTTTGAAACAACTATTGGAAATAAAATGCAATTCTGATCTAATGAACGAAAACACAAGCGAAGCTGATTATAAGTAAAATTATATTTGATATTTTCCATCAAATATAATTGAACAATGTACCTTCAAAAAGTCTTCGGAAAACTGCTCCATATTAAAAAAATCTACATCTACAAATTTGACATCAGTGAGGCCCAACTGATCCATCACAATCATTACAGCACGCGCCGGTGGACTGGCATCTAATTTGTACAATGTTAGCACCATGTTGCACACTGAAAAAAAAAGAAATACTATTCAAAATATCTTGGTATCACCAAAATTAAATGAAGCACTTTTATGGGAAGTAAAAAAATCAAACTAAACTCATAAGTGAATATTTTTTAATGACTGATGTTTTCAGAGTGCTCAGCACGAGAGTGCATTATTTATATAGAAGAGTTTCCAACCGAACCTTCCTGTTGTTAGGGAAGTTATTAAACAACAATATTCTTGTAGTGGAATATAGTTCTATCACAAAAACGGAGAATATAATTTAATAAGCATTTTTAACTTACAGCACTCGTTTTCTCATTCAAATGAAATATATTGAAATAAAGTCACAGCAGGTGCTTATTTCTAAATATTAAATTCTACATATTGCCGACTAGAATATTCAATGAACCACGGATGCAAGATACACCGGAGGAGACACGTTCATGTTTTATAGTCAATACTATCATTATATAAGTAAGTAAGTAAGTATTATCACGCCCATATTCCCGAAAGTCTAGGTAGAGGCACAACCAGGGCACCCACGATTAGCTGAATATACTAAGTCCTACGATCTGATAGGTGACAAGCCTATCGCCAACCGGTCACATATCCAATCCCGAACAATCTTTCTGTTGCCCGACACTTGATTAGAACCCGGGACCTCATGAAGTCAAGTACAACACTATCATTATATCAGACATTTAAACTCAGCTTAGAATTGCAAATAAATGGTGTATTTACTGATTACTATTTGTTAAAGATAATTTTTGTCCTGAACCCACAAAATACCATTATGTTCTATTTTTTAATAGATTTTCCCCGTGTTGGTCCGAGCTCCTTTGTAGAATAGACCATCTGCCTTCCTTGCCAGGCAGCTCGTAAAAGGCGAGCATAGGCTTGCCGTCACTAACATCGTGACATCTGACTAGGTGGTGGAGTTTAGCAGCGACTTGCCCGGATTGGTACCACCGTCTTACCTATTCCTGCCGCCATAGCGTCATGACGTGTTCCGGTACGGAGGGTAAGATAGCCGGTAAACTAACTTTTGCTCAAGGCCTAACATCCCGTCATCAGTTGGGCATCGCACCATTACCACTTTTGGTGTCTCTAGGCGGCGCGAATTTCTTACCGTCTGCTTAATTGAACTCCGGACCTCTAGAAGTCAAGTCCGACGCCAGACGGCTAGACCACAGAGTAGTTTGTCTTTATTACACTATGATAAGAGGATTCGATCCCGTTCGATTTTTCTGATCCCGGGATTTCGGGATCATCTACAGCTAATCCCGGGATCCCAGGAAAATCCCGGGATGGTATTAGTGAATTGTACTTTCTAGAAAGTGGTAAGAAAAAGACAGTTAAAAATATATAATCAACTTTTTTTAAATCTTTAGAAAACAAAACAAAATCATACTTATTCTGATAAACTGACTTGATTGACATTTACTTGTTCAGACTACTATAAAAAATACTATATGCTAAAGAGATCAATGTCTATAGGTACTCATATTTTAAATTAAATAGACCACACATCAAACAACAATCAAAAAACATCTTCATCTTTTTTATGTTTGACATAAATCTTTCTTTGGATAATGACATTGTTTTCTTCTTAATATTTAACTGAAATGAAAAGAACATTTCAGTATATACACATTTAAGTATCTTGATAAAGAGTACTTATATTCTTTGATATAGTCATAATCTCTTAAAACTACAGAAAATAACGTTCGTCATTTTTCACCTATATTCGCTCAAACACATTAATGATTGTTTTTTAAAAATGATCATTGATTATCACCAATTAACAAAAAGTATCAATACTTACACGATATATTGAGGTTTTTACTCGTAATACTGTGGTACCGGTCGTTAGCAATTACCAATGAAATCGGCAGCGTATACAAGATGGCTGTCAAAACGTCAAATGAAAGTAAGGACATTTAATTTCATGTACATTTATATTCACATTTTTAAAAAGCTATAAATCCCGAAATTCCCGGGATTTATGAAATTTAATCCCAAAATTTTCGGGACTAAGCTATGACTGGGATCGAATCCTCTAACTATGATACAATAATATCAACTTAACTTACTTCCACTTTACTCTATGTTTATCATATAAGTATATAACATAAGACAGTAAAGATACGTAGATACACAACTAGATTTTGGGATGGTAAACTTATCTTGTCTTGAAACCGGTCACTATAGCGAGCAAATACCACGTAATTTACAAAAACGAAGGATAAAAAATATAAATTTGAAATTTGTGGATATTACTTACTTAATTGTTATTATTCAACACAGCACAAATAAATATGTTAATCAAACAGTATATAGCAAAATATATATAACTTCAAGATATAAAGATAATTACAGGTAGGTATTATATTATGTAATTTATAAACATCATGAAATTTAATTGAAAATCATAAAAATTAACGGATCATATTTTTTTGTAATTACCGAATATATTTTATATATCTATTCATGTGCATGAGCTATTTATAATTTTATTAGCACCTCGCCTTCGCTTCGCACTGGTGATAAACAGTATTGTGATACATATAAAAACCTTTCTATTGAATCACTTTACCTATTGAAAAAAAACCACATCAAAATCCGTCGCGTAGTTCAAAAGATCTAAGCGCACATACGGACAGACAGTAAGGAGTGACTTTGTTTTTAAATTTTTATTTTGACTTTTTTTTTATGTATTACCACAAAAATGTTAACTGGGTGAGCCAGTTTTAAAGAATCTTTATTGTTCGACAGCAAGTGCTCTCCAGTCAGTCCTATTACAAATTAATAAAAACCTAGGGCTTCTATATGACTGAATTGTTTACTTGAACTACCTATTTTTTATGTCTTTAGGTCTTCTTTTTCTGATGACAGTTAGTACTATAGAAATGATATTATTAGTGCTCATAGAAAGGTCCCAGACGATATAAATTCGATCATGTGTTGTGCAGCTATAGCGGTAAGCTATGTAGCTCATGTCAGGTTCCCTGAAATTGACTGAGATATACGGTCTAATAATGCTACGCCAGTATGGCAAAATAGAATTGAACTATGTATCAGCGCAGCTAAAGCCGTCATTGGTAAACTTTTTTGCTGCATATCGGGAAACAATCGCTCGAGGATGATACGTTATGTGACACAAGCCTTTGCTGGCACAGGTGTCAAAACATCTGATTATATGTCTTGTATCAAAGAACGCTTTAACTATCTGAAGCAAAAAGTGTCTGCATGGACAAACAGCTTCGCTATTATAAAGAGTGTGTAAACAGGTATAACCAGAATCGTCTATTTCAAAGTAACCAAAGAAAGGTGTACAGGACTCGGGAGGAATCCGCTATTGGAGTGGGTCATGGACAGGTGCCAAATATGAACGAAATGTCTATGTTTTGGAAAAGTGTTTGGTCCTTGCCCGTTGTTCATGTTAGTGGTGAGTGGAAGAGCATTGTTGAGCGCTCGTGTGAATTATTGCAACCAATGAGAGCTGTTACTATTAAAATTGATGACATGACGGTCCGTTGGACGCATAATTGGAAAAGTCCGGGACCAGACGGACTGCATAATTTTTGGCTGAAATTGTTGCATACTTCACACGCGTGCTTAGCTGCACAATTCCAAGAAGCCATCGAATCTTAAGCTCTACTATATTTTACGACAACAGGAATCAATTTTTCCAATTGCACTTTTATGCAAATAATATTTTAGATCATGTTTAAAATGGATGTAGGGTTGGGTCTCGTGGTACTAAGGAGCTACTCCTCACTGACATGGCTATTAACTAACAGGTTTGCAGAAATCAGAAAGGTCCTTTCACCGCCTAGATTGACTATAAAAATGTTTACGATTCGGTACCGCATTCGTGGTTGCATTGAGTGTTGGAACTGTACAAAGTTGATGCCGTTGTAAGCTAGTTTCTGGTTTCATGTACGCGGCAGTGAACCACGGCTGTTTGTCTTCCAGGAGGTGGAAGGAGTCTTCACGCTTCCGAACTCATAAAGATTGAGCGGGGCATTTTCCAAGGTTGACTTGAGTCCATTGTGGTTTTGTTCGGCTTTAAATCTCTTGAGTACATTACTATTTTATACTATTTAATGCTAGGTTATCGATTGCGTAGGGGGAGTGAGACTATTTGTCATCTTTTGTACATGGATTGTCTCAAGTTGTTTGCATTAAATAAACGAGACTTGTTGTTACTACTTGATGTAACACATATCTTTAGTAGTGACATTAGGATGGAGCTTGGCATAGATAAATGTGCGGTTGTACATGTGCCGAAGGGGAAAGTTGTACAAAGCGACTATATACAACTTTCAGAGACAATATCATTCAGATCTCTCTCCGAAATCGCAACTCACAAATATATTGATATGCCAAAAGAGTCTAGGTATACAGGACCAGGACGTTCAGCAGCTGGTGATGGAACGTTTTTTTGGTCGCTTGACAAAACTGTTGAAAAGCCTTTTGTCAGGGGGCAATAAAGTTAGCGCCTTCAACAGCTGGGTGATGTCTGTTTTAGTATACACCTTTGGCATATTAAGATAGACTCAGACAGAGCTAGACACATTGGACCGAAAAGTCCGTACGCTATTGACAAAATATCACATACATTATCCACGCTCATCTGTGATGAGATTGTATATTCTTCGGAAATCTGGAGGATATGGCTTCCTTAATGCCAATAACCTTCATAACCGTAAAGTATAAATATTAGAGAATACTTCCTACATATTGAGTGTGAAATGTATCGTGATGTTGTGTCAGTGGATAATGGACTGACTCCGCTCTTTTTAGTTAAAAAGAACTGGCATAAACCGGTGGTACTTAGCACTCGGGATTGCTTGGACGTAAGGAAGAGCAAAGAAATACATGGTCGATTTTATTGGGTTTTTTATGGGCCTGATGTCGATACGCTAGCGTCCGTGTCCTGCTTACAATTCGGTGATTTCTTTGGTGAAACTGAAGGTTTTGCTTGTGCTATTGCAGACGAGATTGTCAAGACGAATAACTATCTGAAATACATCACGAGGGATTGCACAGTTGACATATGTCACGCGTGCCATCGTCTTTGTGAGTCTATTAAGCATATTATTTCTGGTTGTTCTCATCTTGCCAACGGCGAGTACTTGCACAGACATAACCAAGTAGCCAAGATTATCCACCAGCAGCTTGCTCTTCTACATGGACTTGTAGGTTTTGAATCACCTTATTACAAGTATACGTTGGAGCCAGTTCTTGAGAATAGCCATGCGAAGCTCTACTGTGAGCGATCTATTATCACGAACAGGACTGTTGTCGTCAATGAAACTGACATCGTGCTGGTATAGGACTATTGTCGTCAATAAACCTGACATCGTGCTGGTAGATCGGTTGGAGCGCCGGACTTTACTTATTGATATCACTGTTCCATATGACATTAACCTCGTGAAAGCTGAAAAGGAAAAATCGACAAAATACATAGGCCAGGCTACTGACATGTGGGATGTGAACTCAACAATAATTTGTCCTGATAGTCGTATCAGTAAGCAATCTAATAGCAAAGAGTCTCGACCAACATCTTAAAAGACTCGCGCTGCAACCCTGGGTAAGGGGCCGAATTCAGAAGACAGCAATTTTAGGGACGGCATGCATTGTGTGGAGATTCCTCACTCTGTCGCCCTGACCACTGACGGTTTAGTTGCAAGACCATTGTATTTGGTTATGTTTATATTTTTGATATTACGAGTATTTCCTAATGTTAAATATATGGACGTAGAAAATAAGAGATAGTGAAAATAAATAAAAATAATAACGATAAAATGTAAAATAATGGAACATAAAATATATTTTTTTATAAATAATAAAATTAATGGTTAAAAAATATTATGTGAGTGTTGTGTAATAAGAAGTAATATTTGATTCTTTCAACCGCTTATTGATCCATTACATTCATAAGATCAAAATGATGGTAAACCTGTAAGTCGTTGGCGTATATTGTTGGGACTTTGCAAAAAAATTTGGAGATGCTTAAAAGAGTGAAAAGTGTGATGCTTTTTTCAAGTTAAAACTTCTTTACCGACGTTGTGCACTTTTTTGGAATGGGTAAAGAACTCTAAACTCGCATCAGGACACGAGACCTGATCGAAAATTCTTTAGACGGCGCTGGGCACTAGCGCGAACTTTCGTGTTGTCATGTTTGTGTACGATAGCGCAGTAAATGAATATTGTATTCTACCACATAAATTATGGTACTTTCATACTGATAGTTACAGCAATTTGTGCAAAATTAATCCCTAACCATTCCAAAATATCAAAAATTCACAACGTCAACATTCAAGTTTTAACTTCTGTCGGCACTCCCGGAGTGCAACCCGTTGTCTTTTTTGCTTAATTCTAAACTTTCATTTTTAGGAACTTTGAGCTAATGGTCTTATTTAAAAACACGGACTTTAAAAATTAAGTCGATATTATAGTTACGTTACAAGAATCTTTGTATAGATCTACGTAATAAAAGCTATATTTGAATTTAGTATGTATCACATTGAAATAAAGACTATAATACCAGGTTGAATCTTGGAGTACTTTACTCCGTGTTTATTAATGACACTATTAAAGTGTAACACTACTTAAAGTTAGTAAACAAATAACCTAGGAAAGAGAAAAAGAAAATTTAATGTAGGCAATGTAGGTTTACCTTGATACTTAAAAAATGATAAACTCCAGAATCGTTCCGGTTTGATGTAAAAATTTAATTGAAGTACAGAGGAATACAAAACTTTTTAGTTTTTGTTTTGCAGTTTTTAATGTTTCTTTTATTTTTATAACTAATTATAAAAACATACCTATAAGATTTAATGTAAGTAGCGATAATAATAAATATACCTATGCAAATTACAAAATAAAAAAGAATAGTGACCTCAAAGTATATGGTAATGATATCGAAAATAAAAAAAAACCTTCAGTTGTGAAATAACAGTCAGTAGTCGAAATAATCCACACTAATATTACAAATGCGAATGAAAGAGTGTTTGTTATACTTTTGTGCAAAAAATAAAATTTATTACTGTTTAACTGTAACTAGTTTAGTGACAGTAGTTTATTTTAAAAGCACTACGCCCTCCAAAAACTATTAATGATTCATGATATTCTTTGTGCTCTATCATCCAATCGACGATAGAAATCAATGTTGTTGAGACTATACATATTTATGCAACTTTAAATTTGTTGGGAAAATTAGTTTACTTGTTTCAAGTTATTTCACTATGAACACAAACTTCGAAACATATTTAACACCTTCAGGGCCACTTTCACGTTCCTGGGTCAAATTTAATAGTGAGTCAAAATGTGAAATGTTAAGTAATTTAACCCGAGTTATAAGCTAACTCAGAGTTAAATCTTTAACCCAGAAACGTGTAAGTGGGCCTTCAAATCATAGACACAAACGTTCTAGGTTGTGAAGATTAGCTGATTCAGATAAATTACAAGCTCGGTTAGATGCTGCGAAATGTACCTATTTATTTTCCGCCACCACAATTAGTACATGATCCTAAGTTAGTAGGGTTCAGCCAGTCCCCTTCTCATAGGGACATCCACCAGATCAATAGAATCTATACTTGCTATCGTCAGCACTTGGTGGAGTTCCATTGTATATACACGTTTTTTGGTGATAACACTTGTACTTATCCACTGTATACTTTATTTAACACTTTCTAGCAAACCGGTTTCACTTTTTACAGCATTTTTACAGCTTTTTACAGCATCAGGGCTTTCAAAGCCCTGATGATGGTGTAAAAATAATGATGTACACCAGATCAATACTTTAATAATTGGAAATTGGTAATTCGGAAGTCTTGAAGTTCATTAGTTTTTTTATGATATTCGAAGGCAAACAAGCAGACGGAATTTTAAGAAATTAACGCCGTCTAGAGATACCAAAGGTTATAGTAGTGCGTTGCCAATCTAAGACCTCAAGCAAAAGTAATTTTACCGGCTACTTTACCATCCGAACCGGATAATTAACGGCGAGAGCAGACGTTATGGTTAACCCACTTTTTGTTTTACTCTAATCGAGTGGATGATGTTATATCAAAAGTAATCGATATATAAGACTATCAAGTTTTTGACAGAAAGTATTTATCAATCGACTTCAAAAAAGAGGAGGTTATAAGTCCGACTGATACATTTATTGTTTTAAGTATATTAATCAATATATCTGTTATTTCTGAACCGACTTTGAATATATTTTGTTTTAAAGTGGTTTCATCGTCACAAATTCTGAACCTGATAATGGGAGCCCAGGAAGATACAAAATGTTTGTGTACTTAAATGATACAGCTATTAAAATCGAAGTCGGATTTCTTGCAGTTTTACTGTGCTTAAATCATATTCTTTGCTGCCAAGTAACGCCATCGATTAGCGTCAGCGGTCGGTCTGCTCAATTCTTCTTCTTTTATAAATATGGCTTTCAATTACTTTTCACGACTTAATTTGCCAATGTCAAGTTAGTTATTATTAATTCTTATACAGTCATTAGTCACTATGTACAAAGTCATGTCAGGTTAGGGTCTTGAGTAAAGCGCTGGCTTTGTTACTTAAGCTCATCTGTGAGACTTGGCGGCAGCGAGGAAATACGATACAATACACTAATTTCTAATAAAAACGATACACTCATTTCTTCACGATTATTCCATTTGTGCACTTTCACTGAACAAAATTAATGTAAGTCTCACCTAAATTGACCCATTTCACTCAATGAAACACTAAATAAAAAAAACAAGAAAGTCAATAATAATGAAAAAATTACGACCACCTTCATTCATGATGCTGCCAAAAAACATCTGCGCCAAAAAATCTATAAGCCGTAAGTGCCTGCGCGATGTTTGTGTTAAGAAGTTACAAGCATCGAATTGCTAACTGCAAAATGTTCATGAATGATTAATTTAATACTGATAGTTACAATTTAAAATCTACACTTTTATCGTCGGCTCCAGTAAAATTCCATTGAACACTACTTTAATTTAACGTTAAAATAAAATAGACTTACTTATCTTTAGTTATGAAGCCTTGAAGATGTTGGCTAAAGTATAACATAAAGTGTATACTGTGAGAAAGTACCATAGTTTACTTTGAAAAGTGTGAATTTGTTTAATATTTTTAATATTCTTGGTATACCACATAGCTTACATCTTGATACGTGGCGGTCGTCTGATTCTTATTTTCCCCGTGTTGGTCCGGGCTCCTTTGTAGAATAGACCATCTGCCTTTCTTGCCAGGCAGCTCGTAAAAGGCGAGCATAGGCTCACTGTCACTAACACCGTGACATCTGACTAGGTGGTAGAGTTTAGCAGCGACCCGTCCGGATTGGTTTCACCGCTAACTATTCCTGCCGCCATAACGTCATGACGTGTTCCGGTTCGGAGGGTAAGGTAGCCGGTAAACTTACTTTTGCTCGAGGCTTAACATCCCGGCCTCAGGTTGGCAACGCACCATTACCACCTTTGGTGTCTCTAGGCGGTGTAAATTCTTAACATCAGGAAATCCGTCTGCTTGTTTGCCTTCCAATATTATATAAAAAAAACATTTCTTTCCTCATAGTAAAACCAGTTGTCGGCGACGGTGTTTCCGAAACATTCCAACTTGATATCCTTAAAAAAAAAGAGCAAGCCTATTCATGAAACTTTATCAACATAACCCATACTTACGTATTATCTTTAACCAAAGAGTAAATAAAGTATTTCAAAGTTGACATTTATCTTAAACCGTACTTCACTCCATTTTATCAATTGGCTGGTGTCATTGCTCGCTGGTGGTTTTTTTCGTTTTTGACTAGCCGATATGAACCGATAATGAGAATTAGGGGGGGGGGGGTAAGAAATCCCCGAAAGAAATTTCGAAATGTTCCTACAAACTTGCCGTATTACTTGTACAGCTAGTCCAACGGTGTGTCGCATCTCGACAATTATATATCTCAAGTTAAGCTTTGTAAGTTGCACATTATACATCTCTATTGGTAGTGTAATAATATTTAATACGACCAGAAATGTTGCTACTTTACCAACAACCGAACTGTACCGAGTGACGTTTCAAGTAATGTGTAATGACTAAAGCGCTATGTATGCTAGTATGATGATGATTGATACTATTTTAGTGAAATTACACAAATTACACGCATCATCTAGCCATGTCCACTACCCGAAACATGGCACTGATATTATGTCGGCAGGAATAAATAAGGCAGTGGCTCCTATCCGGACAAGTTATTGCACAGTATTTTAGTGGTAAGTAAAAGTAAGTATCTTCAAGCCCATATCGCCGAAGAGGTAGGCAGAGGTATAATCAGACCACCCACAACTAGCTGAAGACACTAACTCCCAAAATTTGATAGGTGTTAAGCCAATCGTCATCTGGGCACATATCCAATCCCGGTCAACTTTTTTTTATTAGTAAAAAAAAGGTATCTTCACGCCCATATCCCCGAAGAGGTAGGCAGAGGCACAACTAGGGCATCCACGACTAGCCGAAGATACTAAGTCCCACAATGTGATAGGTGACAAGCCTATCGCCAACCGGGCACATATCCTATCTCGAGTAACTTCTTTTTAATTAGAAAATCAGAAAAATCCAATTTTCTTTTTGTTGCCCGACCCGGGATCCGAGCCCGGGGCCTCATGTAGTCAAGTCCAACAACTGAACCACTAGACCACAGAGGCGTTAGTGGTTTTTTTATACAAATCTCTTTTATAGTTGTTTGGCAAGAAAGCAGCTGAGCTATTCTATACAGGGAACCCGGACGTTAATCGGCATATCATGATCTGCTCAGGTAGATCTTGACCGGCCTCATTTTAACGACCAACGAACGACAAATACATGTCGCCTATAATCTATGTCACTTTATCGAGACTAAGTTCGTATACCCTTTAAGTAACATACTTCTCCAACACTCCAAATCGTTATCTATTTTTTAGGAGACATACCCTGACTATAATAACCAAATTTTACAATTTTAGCCACCTCTCCACTCCCGGGGGCATAGTCACCGTATAGCAGCATATGAGAAGACACCCTTCTGTTCACGTAGCAATTTATTTATACAAGGATAAATTATTTTTTTGGATAGGTACAAATTTTGAAGTGAAAACTTATTTAGCAACGTTGCGCACTTTTTTTGGAAGGGGTAAAACTTCTAAACTCGCGTCAGGACACGTGAAATGATCGAAAATTCGTAAGACGGCGCAGGGCGCTTGTGCAAATAAGACAGCGCAGGGCGCTTGCGTGAATGTTTGTGTTGTCATGTTTATGTACGCTAGCGCAATAAATGAATATTGTATGCTACCATATAAATTATTGTACTTTCATACTGATAATTAAATCAATTCGTGTAAAATTATTCCCTAACCATTCCAAAATATCAAAAATGCACAACGTTAATATTCAAGTTTTCACTTACTTAATTCCGGAGTGCAATCCGTTCTTTTTTTCATCAGGTCACTAACAAGGTAGTCAGAGATAATCGAATGCCATATATCACAATTCCTCCAATCACAGTGCAAATGTGAAACAGTATGGAATCTAAGCGTAGTAGATAATTACAAACCTACACTCCATTGAATCAATAGCACCGTCATGTTATTTTTTTATCCATTGAATTTGCAATATTTACGTAATTTTACAAATCTTCACTCGTCTTGACATGGTACTCGCTAAGTAGATAGCAAAGCGTGTGAGTGTGCTGTTTCGAACTTTTGTTGGTTTCTATACGATTTCATGTATGTAAAGAGCTAGAGAGCAGCATACTTTCATTCACATTACTCTTACGAATTTTTTTTTTGTTTTTTTTTATTTTTTTTATGATAATGGAAGGCAAACAAGCATACGGATTTCCTGATGTTAAGAAATTCACGTCACCTAGATACACCAAAGGTGGTAATGGTGCGTTGCCAACCTGAGGCCGGGATGTTATGCCTCGAGCAAAAGGAAGTTTACGATATTTTATTGATTCAGGCGTTACTTTGTGGAAATCCATTATAACAGATGAAAAATAAGCCTTTATTTTGCTAATTCCGCGTAAGCAGTGTAACTTTTGTGGCAAATAATTCTGCAAACGACACTGAATGTAACAAGCCTAACTGACGTTTCCACCACCCACCTCCGCGACCAGAACACGAATATAGGAAGAGCTCGGGAAACAATATAAATTGTCAGGTTCTTTACATGTGATAACCCTACCTAAAGTTCCCAGCTCCCACCTCCGCGACCAGATCACAAATAGAGTCCGAACACGGGAAACAAAACCACTTGTCACGTCCTTCGCCATTTGTCAAAGCACTCACCACAGAGAACACCAAATCGCACTCGACGTACGTTTCGCCTTTACACCGAGGCATCCTCAGGAATTCGATCGTACCGTACAAACGACGACACACGAGTGACTTGCCGCCGCCTCGTCTGCTCCTTATATAGACCAAACCCCCCAATATCAATTGTTCGTAGCCGCTTCACGTATCGATTGTGGAATTCGATATATTTATTTGTTCATTCAACAATGTTCTGGACACATTATTGTGTTTTATGATTTTTAATTGTTTTAAAACATTTAGCCTAATTCCTTTTTCACAAGTATGAATTATTTGAGTGATCACTAGCCATATTGTGACCATTTTCCAAAAGATGTTTAGCAAAATGAGATTTGTCGAAATGTTTATTTCTGCAAGCCGCTATAATATGTTCTTTCTAACGTGTTTGTAAACTCCGACCTGTTTGAGCTATGTATGTTCCGTTACATTCAGAACATATAATATAAATACCTATAAATACCTGACTTATATTTATGGTCTAATTTATCCTTACCATTACAAATTTTTCCTAACGGATTACGTGTTTTAAACGTTTTACGTGTTTGTATATGGTTGGACTTTAGAGAGCGTTTAATTTTTTCGGAAATTTGTCCTTCATAAGTGAAACTAGACTTGTACCTTACAGTATTTTCTAGTTGCACGGCATAAAGTAATCGTAACATTGCTTTCTTTGTTTCATTTTTAATTAAACTATTAACAATGTTGCTAGTATAATCGTTTGCCTTTGCCATCTGACAAATTATGCTTAACTACTTTTTGTAGCTTTCCTGACTTAAAGGGATAGATAGAAGTCTATGTACTAAGCTATTGAACGCATACATTTTCTGTTGCCAAGGATGACACGATGACGCAGGAAAATTCGTATCAGTATAAGTTGGCTTGCGGAAGATCTCAAACTGGTGCCTATTATTTACCCTAATTATGGTCAGATAGAGAAAGTTTAACGAATTTTCTTCTTCAATCTCTAATTTAAATTTAATTTTGGGGTGTTTATTATTTAGATTGTTAACGAAAACGTCCAGTTGTCTTTCTGTACCAGTCCAACATATGATTATATCGTCCACGTATCTGTAATAATATAATATATGATTTTTACCTACAATATGTTGTGTTTCAAAGTTATCCATAAAAAACTAGGCCATCAAAGGACTAAGGGGAGAAGCCATGGCTAGACCCTCCTTTTGAATGAATGAGAATTGTACCTAAAATAATTTTGTTTCATACAAGTTCTGGTCATGTCTACAATTTCATTTATTTCTCCTGGTTGTTAACGCTGCCGTATTAACATTTCTTCCATTAAATTTATACACTCTTCTGAAGTGACATTTGAGAATAAACTTTCTACATCCAAATAAACTAATCTACACCAATCCGGTAACACTATGTCTTTGATCCTGTCGACAAGATATAAACTATTCTTTATGCTATGGGGTGGGTTGAATTTTGATTTATCTTTAATAACGTTGTTTAAAGATTTTGATAAACCATACGCTGGTACACCAATATAAGAAACAACTGGACGCATTGGACAACCATCTTTGTGAGTCTTTGGTAAACTGTACAGAAGGGGTGGACGAGGATTCATTTCAATTACTCTTTGTTGGGACCAAGTCGTTGGAAAAATATAACGCGAAGAATTAATTGACCGAACGCCTAATCATCGCTGAAAACTTTTTGGTTGGATCATACGATAGTTGCGAAAAATCCTCACCCAGTACGACATCATTGACTTTGTTCTTATAATCCTCGTGTTTCAATATAACTGCAGCGTTCCCTTTGTCTGCTTTTAAAAGGATTAAATTTGTATCGGTAATCCTGTTTTTTATTGACTTAATTATACCTAATTCTGAATTGAATAGACGAGGAATGTACAGCTTTCTAATGTCTTGCGCTACAACGTTTTTAATGATGTCATACTTTTTATTTAAAACAATCGCTATTTCTGCATCAACTGCCATATTATCCAACAATTTTTGAGTTAGTTTTGGAACTGGATTATACTTTAGGCCTTTCTTTAAAACTGCCATTTCACCTTCTGGAAACTGGACGTCTATAAGATTTGTAACTCTTGGATGAAATGTATATGGACCATGAATATTTTGAGAACAGTTATCGTTATGGATATATGAGAAGTTTCGCTTTAGAGATTGAAGTTTTCTTGACTGATTTGAAGCTGGTCACAATTTGGCTAGTGATCACTCCTTCGAAATAATTCATACTTGTGAAAAAGGAATTAGGCTAAATATTTAAGAACAATTAGAAATCATAAAACACAATAATGTGTCCAGAACATTGTTG
>NJDC01002379.1:36328-65463 GCA_002245475.1 Calephelis virginiensis
AGTTACGTTAGATGATTTTTGACGTTGCCATTACACTCGGGGCTCTGTTTGAGCTATATATGTTCCGTTACATTCAGAACACCTAAGCCTATAAATACCTGACTTATATTTATTGTCTAATTTATCCTTACCATTACAAATTTTTCCTAACGGATCACGTGTTTTAAACGTTTTACGTGTTTTGAGAACTTTAGGTAGGGTTGTCACATGTAAAGAACGTGACAATTCGTGTTTCCCGAGCTCTTCCTATATTCGTGTTCTGGTCGCGGAGGTGGGTGGTGGGAACGTCAGTTAGGCTTGTTACATTCTGTGTCGTTTGGAGAATTATTTGCCACAAAAGTTACACTGCTTACGCGGAATTAGCAAAATAAAGGCTTAGTTTTCATCTGTTAGGAAGTTTACGGGCTATCTTACCCTCCAAACTGGAACACGTCATGACGTTATGGTGGCAGGAATAGGTAAGGCAGTGGTACCCATCCGGGTGAGTCGCTGCAAAACTCTACCACCTAGTAGAATGTCACGGTATTAGTATCGATACGCCTATGCTCGCCTTTTATTAGCTGCCTGGCTGGAAGTCAGATGGTCTACTGCAAAGGAAAATGTGCAAAGGAGCCCGGACCAACACGGGGAACACAATGTGATATTTTGTCTCATTTATGTTATTTGTAAAGGCTACGGATCAGCAGTGGATTTTAATTACAATGTGCTTATTTGATCTTATCAAAGTGAAAGTCGTCGAGTTGAAATTCAAGTTTTATTAAATATATTTTCTTTTGTATTTTAGCCTATAATATAGATATCAGATGATTTTCATAACCAATTATTTTTTATTTAAAATGTTTATCAAGAAATGCTTTCAAATCAGCCAGCCCTGGTTCGTTGCATTTTTTGTAAAAATCTAGTTCAGAACATCGTTGCAGCCACCCAGCTAGGTTGGGGTATCTGAAAAAAAAAGAAACTTAAAATTTTACATTTTAATTATTTTTGAAAAGAAATTTATAAATGCTTAAAAAATTTAACTTCTTAACACATCACAAAAATTATGATTAGAAGACTTAATTATAATGAGCCTAATGTACATGCATTGTGCATTTTGAGACATTTTGTCAATTCATCGTTTCAATGCTTTAGCACTGCTAACTTATACGTTTAGCAATCAAAATTTAGAACTAAATCTATTTCGTCCTATTTCATAAAACGACATTCCGTTGATAGTTTCTGAAATGACAATACTGGAAAAAATATTCCTACAACTGCACTTGTTTATTTTGGTACTGCTATAGCTACTTTCTTGCTGAAATTCTAAATTAAAAATGATTGTTACACTAGCGGTTCCATTTACTGAAAAGATGCCTAAGTTAGTCACACTATGCCTTGTAAGTGCTAAAGTTGTGCTACAAGTGTGCGGATCAGTACTACCATTTCATATCTTCCTGTCATTTTTGTTTCCTTGCTCGCAAAAGTTGTATTACGGTTCGGAGATACCACTAAACTTTTTTTGATATTGGAAGGCAAACAAGCAGACAGATTTCCTGGTGGTAAGAAATTCCGTCCAGAGAAATCAAAGGTGGAGTTGCCAACCTGAGGCCGGGATGTTAGGCCTCGAGCAAAAGCAAGTTTACCGGCTACCTTACCCTCCGAACCGGAACACGTCATGGCAAGCACTTAGGTTATGGCGACAAGAATAGGTAAGGCGGTGGTACCAATCGGGGCGAGTCGCTGCGAAGCTCGACCACCTAGTAGGATGACACGGCAAGATTAAAGTTAAAGTGACATTATATTTTTCATCACAGTCTAATGAAGACTATAATACAATGTTGAATATAGTAGAATGTTGTTGACTATAATACAATGTTAATACTTTAGTCTTTATTTATTAATAAGACGGTTTGTGTCTCCAGGGGACATGTATTTCTCTCCATAAGAAAATCTGTCACTTTGTCTTTTTCTGCTATTAACAGTGACTAATCCAATGTGCAAGCTAAGAAATTCACTACTCGAGGTTAATTTAGGACTCCAAATCTAATAAAATGTTCCCTTCCGATTAGTCACTGTTTATAGGAGTAAAAGATAGTCGCCTCTGTGGTCTAGCGGTCCAGTTATTGGACTTGACTGCTTGAGGTCCTGGGTTCGACTCCTGGGTCGGGCAACAAAAATAAAATTTGGATTTTCCAGTTTTCTAATAATAAAAAATAAAAAAAATTGCTCGGGATTGATGTGCCCGGTTGGCGATAGGCTTGCCACCTATCACATTGTGGGACTAAGTGTCTTTGGCTAATCGTGGGTGCCTTGGTTGCGCCTCTACCTACCTATTCGGGGATATGCGCGTGAAGATACGTCTTTTTGTAAAGATAGCCAAAGTTATATTCAAGTGGTCATATTTAGAGGAGATAAAAATAGCCAAGGGTAGATTCAAGTGCTCACGTATATAGGAGTGAAAGATAGCCAAGGGTGGATATAAGTAGTCAGATTTATAGGAGAATTATACGAAAGAAAGACAAGTGTAGTTTCAAGTGTTTTTTTTGTCACATTGGAAGGCAAACAAGCAGACAGATTTCCTGATGGTAAGAAATTCCTGCCGTCTAGTGACACTAAAGGTGGTAATGGTGCGTTGCCAACCAGAGGCCAAGATGCTAGGCCTTGAGCAAAAGTAAGTTTACCGGCCTAATGTAAGAAGCCTATGCTCGCCTTTTACAAGTTGCCTGGCACAGGAAGGCAGATGGTCTATTCTACAAAGGAGCCCAGACCGATATGGGTCCTGTTGAAAGAAGATAAACATAGCCAATAGTGGAGTCCCTGCTCAAGGAGAAGTTCAAAGCCACAGTGACACCATAACACCCTTGCCTTTAAAAACGTTTTTCTAAAAAGTATAAGTAAATATTCATAATACAAACACGGGAACAGTTTTCACTTACTTATCCTTATCAATTTTCACCGCCACATTTGTAGAGCTGATGGTAGCCACGCAGCAAATGTCAGCCACAGTAAGCTCATCTCCTGCCAACCACGGCGAATTAGCTAAGAATTTCTCCATAAATTCGTAACTCTCTTGTATGTTCCGCTTAATATCAGCTCGAATTTCTGTCGCTTTGTCCAGAATTATTGCTTTCTGCATCATATAAAAATTGGTGAATCAAGTGTAGAATCAATCCATCTATAAGTATGTTCATATCCTCAGAAGTAAAGCAGAGTTACAGTCAGGCTACCTCGCGGTTAACCGAAGGTGTAGAACTACTATTTAAATTATGCGCTTCGGCTTTACACTTTTAACTCTTTTTACACTTTGTACTTTTATTTTTAAATTGGCTGACCTAATCTAAATTAAAGAGAAATGATTAATTATGTAATAACTACTCTATATATAGATACTTTTAAAATGCATTCGGATTTATAATAATACTACTACGAGTATACTACTTCGTCCACAGTGTGATAGGTAGTAAACCTATGACTAACCGTCCGTTACCGTTAACCGTTATTGGTCCGTTCGTTGGGAAGTCATGGATAAAGTTGTCGCATTAGCACAACAGATGGAGCTTTAGCAAGTAACTAGTTTCTTATTTTTCCGTTTATCGTTGCCAAGTGTATGTCCCTACCCTAGCGCCGCCATATTTCGGCAGACGTGCTTTGTGCACGTCTCTCAGTGTTTGGACCACTGTCTAGTACGGAGGTCGCCACTGGTAATAGTCTCTCCTTGTCATAGGTTGACAAAGAGACACTTCTAGGTTGCAATTGTTAATTCAATTGGGATCTTAGGGCCCGGGATGTGGGTATTCCGGGAGCTGCATTATTCGCTCGGCACTCACGCCGGAGGGGCGGGGTGGAGCCCCCTTACCCCTTCGGGAGTTTGGCGTGTTGTTTTTGGGGTTTATGATGAGGTTTACGATGTGGTTGTACGACTAGATCAGGTGTTACGGCTTTGTTTTGATATTCCTGAATTATTTACTAACTACCCTCAAGTTGTGAGCTCTCGGCCTACTAGTCCCGTGGTTCTCGTTTGGCCTGTATATGGCCTGTGATATCTCTCCGACACATATATTAAGTATTATATATGTATATAATACTTAGTGATCCGGCGTGCCAACTTGTCTTGGTGATATACAGACAGCAGGGTCATCTACAGTGACCCGTTTTTTTTTTTAATTTTCACACTACAAACGATGTGGCATTATAAAAAAAATCCACATTTTTAGAGTTTAAGTAATACACGTACAATGAAATTTACTACCACATTTTTATTTGTTGTTTTCTAGTTTTTCTAACGGATATTTTTGAGTTAGTACGTGGTTTATTACCAGTAAATAAATAAATAATTCTAAAATTAAACATATAAATAAACACCAACAAAATGTTACCGTTGTAATACAGTTAATCATCATGCCGCTTTTGAAACATAAAAAACGTGTGGCACTCGGAGACTGCTGTGACAAAGCTATTGCATAAACAGGCATGAGTCATCAGATTGCGGAGCAAAGAGGGTTATTTCGCATGCGCTGTAACTCCGATACAATCAATGCCACCTAGACGCGAGTTGCTAAATTAAAGAGACCAGCGTGATCAAAAAGTCGTTACAAGTACTGCTATTCATTGATAGTTGGCAAAACTAAAAACTATCACCACTGTGGCGGTCGGAGTGGGGGGTGTTAGGTTATTTTCGTTACGGATTTTCTAGATTCAGTTTCTACGCTCAACGTCCGCGGTAGAAGCTATGCAATAGCTCATAAATCCATCCACATAGAACTTGCTCCATCAATCCAGATAGACTCACACACACACACACACACACACACACACACACACACTCGCACGCACACTCGCACGCACGCACGCACGCACGCACGCACGCACGTCAAACTTATAACACCCCTATTTTTCTTTCGGCAGTTAAAAAAAAGTAACTTACTGAATTCTCACGGAGTGGTGGAAATAATACTCCGCTATTAAAATGAAGTCTCTGGTCAATGACTGCTCTGCGTTTTGGATCAGTCGGGTACAAGGAATCATTTTCCGCATATTTACTGATCAAATAAATGCAAATTGCATGACTGAAAAATAACAAAAAATAAATGTTTATATATATATATATATATATACTAAATTATACAAACTGATTGAGACGAAAATCTTATTCCGGGGGAAATTGAAAAAATGCGACAAATGGAAAGTGAACGGAAGGTCGGTACTCATCACTATCGTTTTTATTCGTCAACTCATGATTTCAAATTATAGAATACAGAGTTTTTTTCTTTAGATAGTGGGTAATATGTTTGTGATACATAACATATCTAAAATTACTACTAACAATGCCGCCAATACAACATTTAAAATCTTTCAAAAAAATATTTTTGTATATGTCGTCTGTTACATTAAAACCAAAGGTGTTTTTTTTTAAACTTTTACATATTGACAAGACTAATGAAGCCGTGCACGTCGAGTGACACTCTAGTAACATTTAAAAGCGGTAATTGTGCAATAAAATAAAAAAAAACAAATTATATTCACGTTTTTTCCTGACATTTATTATTCACCTCTGTGATCTAGCGGACCAGGTATTGGACTTGACTGCATGAGGTCCCGGGTCGATTCCCGGGTCGGACAACAAAAAGCAAAATTGGTTTTTGCAATTTTATAATGAAAAAAATATTGATCGAGATTAGGTTTGTGGTCGGTTGACGATAGGCCTGCCACCTAACACATTGTGCAACTTAGTGTCTTCGGCTAGTCGTGGATGCCCTGGTTGTGCCTCTGCCTGCATCTTCGGGGATAAACGCATCTATCTATGTAACGTAATTCAAATAAAAAAATCAAGTAGTTCTCTTTAAATTTTATTACGCATTGCTGTTGACATTTAACTAATATAGGTACACATTATTATTAGTACCCATCCGAATTGAATATCGAACCTCCACTTTCCGCTTAACGCATTTTTTTTATTTCACCATGTAATCAAATTATAATTATTCGTGTTTTTGGAATTTCGTTAAATTCCTATAGTCAATATTTTAGTCTGTCTTGAATATTATGCCTAATCTTAGAAAGTTCTTAATACAACCTTATTAAAATCAATAAATTATCATTACCTCTCCCAAATAACGAAATCATCGTCAACCAGCGTTGGCACAGTATGTTGCGGATTTAGCTGCAATAAAAACAAAAGATCATTATAATTTATTGTAGCGCTAGCAGCCCGCCCCGGTGTATGCGGGTGTAAAACAACATATAAACCTTCCTCTTCGATCAGTTTGTCTTTTAAAAAAACTGTATCAAAATCCGTTGCGTAGTTTTAAAGATTTAAGCATACAAAGGGACATAGGGATAGAGGAAACGACTTTGTTTTATACTATGTAGTGATTAAAAGCGTGTTGGATCAGTTCCTGTCTTCATGACTGGCTGTTCGTAAGAGGCGAATATTGGTTAAATGGGTAACCAATGAGATTACTGAATCACCACTTAGAGTACTGTGCAGCATTTTGTTTGTGCAGCACTTTGTCTGTGCAGCATTTTGTCTGTGCAGCATTTTATCTGTGCAGTGATTCATCAACCTACGTTTTCCTGTTGCCATAATTACTGTATTTTGTACTGTCGGGTTTTTCGCAGAATAGAGTGGTGGATCGACTTGCACATTTAGAATAACAGTATTTTCTATTGTCTTCCATTGTCTGGCCCCCTCAGAATCCTGTATCTTGAATTTAAACAGAATTCTGGCCACATTCCTGACTAAAGATATACAAGTGTAAGGACCAATATGGACTTATCTTATTCATTTGTGAAGATGTATCAAAAAATTAATACACAGTATCTAAGGTTTCAAATAAACTACTCAGACATTACAAATGCACCCAAGTGTATTAGAAATTTTGGCCACCATAGAGTCACCAAGAAATGGTGAACGGAACACGACACTAACATTATGGCAGTAGAAATAAGGAAGGCGGTGGATCCCTACTGATGAGTTCCAGCACAGCACTCACCGTTATTGGTTGAAAATGGTGGTAATTTTGTTGCGCACTCACAGCTAATTTTCAGTTGTCGCTATCTTCTTTCAACGAAAGTAATAGAAAGAGACAAAACACTTTTAGTGCTGTCAGATTAATCTGTACACGACATTTCAACTGACGTTTAATCTATTACTCCGAAAACATTGATTAAAAACACCACAACTTGACATGTCTGGACTAATCTGATTTGTATTAAATGTTTTACCTCTTTTGTTTTTGTGTCATTTAAAAAGGTAGCATGCATTTGAAATAAGTTTAGTTTCTGAACAGAAGAGTCATCACTTATAGCACTTTTGACTATTAGTCCTCTCTTACGATCTGCCTAGCAGAAAGATAGGTGGATAGACCACCTATATCACCATCTACATAGAAAAAATCAAGTTAAGCCGCGGGTGGCGAGTAGCCATAAATTCGAATATATTTGCCAATAAAAGTAATAAAAAAATAATCGAATAAATATTGACATACCTTTAAATAATCTGGAGAAAACTGTTGCTTACTAAAAAAATCGACATCCACAAATTTGACATCAGATATCCCCAATTTATCCATCAGCATCATCACAGATCGCGCCGGTGGGCTGAGATTTAGTTTGTACAAAGTTATTACCATGTTTGCAAACTGAAAAATAAATAAAACTATTTAATTGTATATTAAAATTAAACGAAAACTTGAACCTGTTTAACGAAAAAGAGGTTATCAATTTGTCTGACAAAATTAAAAGATTATTACGTTTATTTTAAATGGGTTTTAGTAGTTATTTTTTCAAAATGAAGGTCACAATTCCAAAATGATCCTATATAAATTTGATCAACTTCTGACAATTGTTGGCAATACTAATACGACTAATATAGATGCAAAACGCTGTATGTTACGCTTTCACGGCTTAACAGTTAATTGATTTTGAAAAAAATTGATATGCATATAGTTAAAGATCTGAAATCAAACTTTTAATTATGTAAGGGTGAGTATCTTTACGCCCATACGTCCGAAGATGTAGGCAGAGGCACAACCAGGGCAACAAAACTAGCTGAAGACACTAAGTCCCATAATGTGGCATGGTGGCAAGCCTATGGCCAACCGGGCACATGTCCAATCCCGAGCAGCATTATTTTTAATAGAAAATTAGATATGCATTTTTTAATATTTTTTTGCTACCCGACCCGGGGATCGAATCCGGAACCTCAAGAAGTCATGTCCAACGTCAGACCGCTTGACCACAGATATTTAGGATTTTTCGCTAACAACATAGCTATATTCATATATTTAAATTATTTTTTAAAGGTATAGTTTTAACAATTTATAAATAGGGCCACTGGCGAGTACCTGGATTAAATATTTAACTCTGACTTAATATATAACACGTGGCTAAATCACCTCGTACTTGACAGTATAATTTGTTAAACTTTTCACATTAATATAAAAGCGGTACTTGTGGTTTAATAAGAAATGAAGATCCTCCATGCAAGAATTTGAAAATGATGAATACGAATATTTTATAAAGTCAATATCATAATATCAGACATTAACAGTTTTACAACAGAAATATGTGAACACTCGTTGAAAACATGTTTTACTCAACACTGTTTAAAATTAACAATGTACCCAACTCATTCACGCGTGTTATGCTATTGATCAGATGTAAATTTTAGATAGTTGGTACAAAGGTGTATTTTTTGTGGTAAGGTAAAAAAGAATCTGCATGTTCTTAATAATCACACATCTTAATAAAAATAACTACGTTAATAAAAACCGACTTCAAAACTAAAAACTAAAAAATAACAAAGATTTAATATTCATTCTGTACTACCTATTATTTTTATGTGCCAATTATTAATAGATTTGAAGTCGGTGGCAAGCCAATTTAATGCTTACTTACTTACTTACAATATAATTATTAGTTTAAGGCTTAACACTGACTTTAAATATATGAATAATAAACAATAGGTAGTACTTAATATTTACATTAAATCTACATTATTTTTTACTTTTTAGTTTTGAAGCCGGTTTTTAATAAGGTAGTTTTTTTTTATAACATTGGAAGGCAAACAAGCAGACGGATTTCCTGATGGTAAGAAATTCCCGCCACCTAGAGACACCAAAGCTCGTAATTGTGCGTTACCAACCAGAGGCCGGAATGTTAGGCCTCGAGCAAAAGTAAGTTTACCGGCTACCTTACACTCCGAACCGGAACACGTCATGAAGTTATAGCGGCAGGAATAGGTAAGGCGGAAACTCTAACACCTAGTCAGATATCATGGTGTTAGTGACGTCAAGCCTATGCTCGCCTTTTTCGAGCTGCCTGGCACAGGAAGGCAGATGGTCTATTCTACAAAGGATCCCGGACCAACACGGGTTAGTTTAGTGCTGATATGATTTATTTTAATAAAAATAAAGGTTGGATAGGTGAAAATATATGAAAAATGTTCATGAAACAAAAACTTAAAGATCCACTTGAATAAAAAAATTATAGGACCGATTCGAAGCTATTTGGCATCAAATAAAAAATAATTACGTGAAGCGGTTCAGAAACCTCGGAGAAATCGGTGTACATACATAAAAAAAATATACCGGCCGAATCGAGAACCTCTTCGTTTTTTTTTGAACTCGGTTAGTAATCCAACGTTACTAAATTAATAGTAAAAAAATCTTTAATGGCTCAGACTGTAAATACGTCAGAAAAAATCCTTAAGCTATATTCTTATCATATCAATATTCAAGACAGATTCGAAGATGTGGAAAAGACTTGTAAGTCACTACGTAGTGACACCTATCGCACTTCTGATGTGGGAATTTATGAGGGATTGTAGAAAATAACTCATAAATGTCTAACTAACGGCAACTCGTGTAAGCGCAAGGCACGTGTTCTTAAGCAAAGACCTCTAAAGGGGAAGCAATGAGCTCCATCCCGCAATATAGCGGGAGTACCTACTAAGTAATACATTACCCGATTTGCGACAAATCAGGCCTGAATCATAATTTAATTAATAATTACAAACCAGTTACGTCTCTTAGTCAACATTTGTTAGGGGTAGATCTTAACCAATAGTAGACCTTAGCACAAGGCTACGACTTATATATAGTCCAAGAAGCGATAAGCATATTACTTGAGTGCATCTGTTACGGCAGCTTCACTTGTGACCAATAATTACCAACAATATAAATACATGAATTACAAAGATTTTCAAATAGATTAAAACTCGGAAAAAATAATAAGTATACTCATATTAATTACACAAACGTCAAAAATCAAATACGACCTTGGATGTTGGCGGTAGATTTAAAATATCGTATCATTGTGGATGACCTGGTTGTTCTTCTGCCTCTTCGAGGATAAAGCCGTGAATTTACTTACTTTCTTTTTTTACTTACGAAGATATCATTCTAACCATAAGTGCTACTTACATAAAATATTATTTTTCTACTGTTTGACTACTAACCATCAATATTTTACAAATCCTACACCTGAAAAAATTAAACAAAATGGGTCAATCTTAAGCTTGTTCAATTTTCAATATTTCAATAAACATGGACATGGTATGTTTAAAATTACTTCAGTATTTTATAACGTGTTTCGTATTTTCCTATATTTGTATCATTGATTACCTTTACCAACCATTTTGATGTTATCCATATTGTTCTCGTGTTATTCCGTACCTGCTGTAAAGGACATATCATCTGCCTTTCCTATAAAGAAGCTCGTCGAAAAATTTGACAAAGATTTAACGAGTCATAACCATAAAGACTGCTGGTGGTATGGATCCACAACCTTATCTTTGCCTGCCGTCATAATGCCAATTTCATGTTCCACCACGGTTATCTCTTTTCATAAAAAACAACGCGTGATTTTTTGCTATCTTATCACAAAAAATTGAAAGCAAAATACTTTTCTTATATTATTCAATTCTAAACTGAGTTATAATAGATATTATGATAGTATTGACTTTCTAAAACATGATCGTCTTTTCCGGTGCACCTTGCATTCGTGATTCATTGAATATTCTGGTCGGCAATATGTAGAATTTAATATTTAGAAATAAGCACCTGTTGCAACTTCACTTAAATATATTTGACGTGGATGGGTTAGTGGAAAATTCTATAGTTTGGACATGTACTCGTAAAAAGAATGAATACATCAACTTTTTAGTAAAGGGTTGTTGAAAACTTTTCTTTTCTTTATGAAAAAACTGGCGATTTAGACATTTAACATTTTTATTTAATTAAGTGAGTCAATCTTAGGTCAAAGTTTTTTGGATTCCGAGGTTCTGATTTTGAGGTCCAGATTTCCATCCACGGCCCTGAGTCGGGTAGCAAAAAAAAAACGGGTTGCACTCCGGGAGTGCCGGTAGAAGTGAATACTTGATTGTTATTCAAGTGGTGCGATTTTGATACTTTTGTGATGGTTAGAGAATAATTTATGTGGTAGAATACAGTATTCATTTATTGCATTATCGCACACAAACATTACAATACGAACATTCACGCAAGAGCCTTGCGCCGTCTTCCGAATCAGGTCACGTGTCTTGACGCGAGTTTAAAAGTTTTTGCCAATTCCAAAAAAATGCGCAACGCCGCTTAAGAAGTTTTCACTTCAAAAAATTTAAAATTTGTATTTTCAATATAATTACCTACTAGTAAAATTAACGTTGCTTGGGAGGATATGTGCCTGGTTGGCCATAGGCTTGCCACCTATTACATTGTAGGACTTAGTGTCTCGGCTAGTTGCGGGTGCCCTGGTTGTGCCCTTACCTACCACTTCGTTGATATGGGCGTGAATGTATATTTTTTGAACACTTGTGTCATTGATACGTAAAAAGTATTTCTGGATTTAAATTTATTTCAATATCTTGTTTGTACATGTTTTTATGTTGTTGGAAATTATATAATTAATATCAATAGTTGTTATGGTCACAAGTACAACTGCCATTACAATTGCCATGCCATTGATGCATATCTTATCGATACACTTAGCGCTCATTATAATTACGTAGTATTCAAAAACAAACTTCAACATGTGATCACAAGATCACACAAGGCGATATACCTTATCTCTTTGTGATAAATATTTTAGTGCTGATATAAAAATAATTTGTGAATCAATATTATATAATACTTGTAAACAAAAAAACGGGTTGCACTCCGGGAGTGCCGGCAGAAGTGAAAACTTGAATATTAAAGTTGTGCATTTTTTGATATTTTGGAATGGTTAATGAATAATTTTGCATGAATGACTTTAATTATCAGTATGAAAGTATTTGATATTTTCCATCATCGGCGTTTGGTAAAACTTCCAAATATTCATATTTTTAAATGAAAAAACACTTATACTGTTTTACGTATCACTTATAATTTATTATTTATGACAGCATGATGATGCTGTCAAAAGCGAAACCGGTACAAGTGTTTTTTTTTCATTTAAAAATCTGAGTATGAAAGTAATATCAATTATGTGGTAGAATTCCAAATTTATCATATGTGGTAGAATTCCAAAATTATCCATTCCAAAAAATGCACAATGCCACTAAAGAAGTTTTCACTCAAAAGAATCATTTCATTAATTGGGTAGGAATGTTATGTCACTGTCGCTGGGTTCACTTATCTCAATTCCAGTAATAACCTTGATTCCATTTAAAAGCTTTGTAAATTATAACGTAGCACGTGTGCAAAATGATTGTTCCCTAGATTACTATCAAGATTAAAAGTGTCTTCACGTCCAAATCCCGGAAGGGGTAGGAAGAGGCACACCCACGATTCCACGTCCCATGTGGACCATCGGTCCATCGAGACCATCCACACCAGACCACAACCGCTGTGGTTAAATGTGGTTTAATTTAAAATTATTTACATAAAATTTCCTATGTTTGTTTAAAGCTCATTTTTAATGTACTTACGAAATACGAAGACGTTATCTTTTCGAATTCCGACGAGATATTTTTAATTGTGACCTTAGAACTTTTTGTTGAATGAGCTAACTGTATTTTTTTATTTAAGCTAGGTGCCTTCCTGTTGGTATTATTACATTTGTTTTTATCTGAATCTGTATTAGTTAACTCTGTACGTTATAGATATTAAGATATTTCTTGCTTTATGTCTGTCATACTGTCTGTCTGTCTGTCTGTCTGTCTGTCTGTCTATCTGTCTGTCTGTCTGTCTGTCTGTCTGTCTGCCGGTCTGTCTGTCGGTCTGTCTGTCGGTCTGTCTGTCCGTCTGTCTATCTGTCAATATGTCTGTGTGTCTATTGTCTGTATGTATCCCGACCGCGATTCAAACTGAATCTACTGAACTGAGTGTAACGAAAATTTGCAGGTTAACAAACTTTACGAGTATTTTCCAAGGAAGGTTATATTATGCTACCTTTTATCCCCCTTATTAAAGAAGTCACCGTCGGAGAGGGGTAGAAGTCAAAATTTAAATTAGGTTATAAGTCATTTATGCGTAGTCCAATTTTATTTATTCTGTTATTTAACCGAGTTCAAAAAAAACGACAAGGTTATCAATATGGCCGTTAATTTTTTTTATGTATATACACCGATTTCTTCGTGGTTTCTGAACCGATTTACGTATTTTTTTTTGTTTGATGCGGAATGGTTTTAAATTGGTCTCATAAAAATGTGATTTAGATAAGGCCATTAGTTTTTATTTTATGAGCATTTTTAACCTATTTTCACCTATCGCACTGTTTATTTTTATTAAACTTAATTATTTCAACAATAAATTAAAAAGTACTAAACAAAAATAATTACGTTAATTAAAAAAAATACGGGACAATCTGTATAACACATGGTACGTAACATAAAAATAACAACGTTAATCAAAACCGACTTCAAAACTGAAACGTAAAAATAATAAAGATTTAATAATAATTATATACTATCTATTACTTATATGTGCTATTTTCTCATTGGTTTGAAGTCGGTGCCAATCCAATTTAATACTTGCTTATAATATAATTATTACTTTAAGGCTTGGCACCGACTTCAAACCTATTAGTATTAAATAGCACATATAAGTAATAGGTAGTATATAATTATTAAAAATCTTTATTATTTTTACTTTTCAGTTTTGAAGTCGGTTTTGATTAACGTTGTTATTTTTATGTTACGTAATATATGTAATTGTCTCTTATTTTTTGTGTGACTAAATAACTTGAAATCCGAAATATAGAGAATCTTTTTAACGTACGAGTCGCATTCACGCCAAGTCCCCCGGTAGTATTAGCGGAGTGTCAAGTAAACGAAGTTCGACAGGTCTGTCGATTAGTACTTAGTAATCTGATAATATTTTTGCTTTGTATTACTTAAGATCTGTAAACATTGTGCAATAGGTTCAATTTTTATTGAATGCAAAGGTTAGTTTATTGCTGTTTTATTGCGTCATAATATTCTTTATTGGCACGAGTTGAGAGAACTAGGTTCATGTGAAACACTTTAGGCAACTAGTCATTAAACAGTAATTTACTAGCGAATGTGACGAACCCATTGCTTTAGTGGCTTATAATGCTTATTATGCCACTAGGAAAATTAGTCAATGACCATGATTATGACCATGAACACCATGTCCATTACCTAAACTAACATGGTTATAATAAAATTATTTTAAGCCATATTTTTATAAAATTTTCACCAGCTATCGAAATTGGAAAATTCCTGGTGAAATTGTAACTACGAAATTGTTTATTTTTTTATGATAGTGGAAGGCAAACATGCAGACAGATTTCCTGATGGTAAGACATTCACGCCGCCTGAAGACACCAAAGGAGGTAATGGTGCGTTGCCAACATGAGGCCGGGATCTTATGCCTCGAGCACAAGTAAGCTTACCGCCTCCGGCGGCGGACGGTAAGGCCACCGAACCGGAAAACGTCAACGGCAAGCATTGGACGTTTTGGTGGCAGGAATAGGTAAGGCGGTGGTACCAATCCGGGCGAGTCGCTCGAACTTTACCATCTAATGGGATGTCACGGTGTTAGTGTCGGTAAGCCTATGCTCGCCTTTTACGAGCTGCCAGGCACATGAAAGCAGATAGTCTATTCTTCAAAGGAGCCCGGACCAACAAGGGGGGACCTACATGTACATGACTTCAACATCTGACACCAAGACCATACAATCTACCTTATATCTTTGTGATAACTATTTTATTCCAAATGTTATTAAAATCATTTGTAAATCTACTCGTACATTACATAATACTTATAAATAAAGAAATTGCTTCCATGAATTGGGTAGGTATGTTGTGTCACTGTTGCTGTGTTTACTTATCTCAATTCCAGTAGTAACTTTTATTTCATTTAAAAGAAATATTTAAGTGCAAATGTTATAAAATTAATTTGTAAATCTACATTACATAATACTTATAAACACAGAAATTGCTTAAATTAATTTGGTATTAGTATGTTGTGTCACTTTCGCTGTGTTTACTTATCTCAATTCCAGTAGTAACCTTGAATGAAAATGAAATGAAATTTATAAATAACGAAGCGTGTGTGCAAAATAGTTGTTTCCTAGATTAGGATTATAAGTATCTTCACGCCCATATCCTGGAAGGTGCAGGAAGAAGCACTAAAGTTTCAGTAATGAATCAAAAGTGGCGGAAAGAGCATCAATAAATTAAATTAAAAATGAATTGTTTATTTATTTTAATTTAAATTATTTTGTTTGTCAATCACGCTTTACAACATTTAAAGATAACAAAAATTTTTAGCATGTGTTTAAAATAAAAGCACACAAAAATACGTAACAATGGAATATTTGAAAATACTTTTTTTTCCCTATCCAAACCAGTTTATACATTTTTTTTTGTCAAAAAAAGTTGACAACCCTATTCCCGACCCGGGGACTGAAACCAGAACCTCCAGAAGTTACGTCCGCCGCCGGGCTGCTAGACCACAGAGGCAATTTAAAATTATTTGCATAAAATTTAAGTTCGCCAGGACGATTAGTACTTAATAATCTTATGTTCTTGCTTTGTATTACCTAAAAGCTGTAAACATTGTGCAATAGGTTAATTTTTGATAGAATGCAAAAGTCAGTTTTTTTGCCCTTTTATTGCATCATAACATTCTTTATTGGCACGAGTTGAGAGAAGGTTCGTGAAAAAAAAAAAGTATCTTCACGCCCATATCCCCGAAGAGGTAGGCAGAGGTACAACCAAGGCACTCACGACTAGCCGAAGACACTAAGTCCCACAATGTGATAGGTGGCAAGCCTATCGCCAACCGGGCACAATTCCTATCCTGACCAACATTTGTTTTTAACTAGAAAAATTGGAAAAATCCAATTTTCTTTATGTTGGCCGACCCGGGACTCGAACCCAGGACCTCATGCAGTCAAGTCCAACACGTACCACTAAACCACAGAGGCGTCACTAACTAACTAACTAACGTAACTAATAATTAAATAGTCATTAAATAGTAATTTACGAGCGGATATGACGAACCCGTTGCTTTAGTGGTTTATGTTGTTGATTATGCCATTAGGACAATTATTCAATGACCATGACTATGACCATGAATACCATATCCATTACTGTGTGTTTTTACTACGTATACTTGTGGCCATAACGTTAGGGCCTAGCTATCTAAAACTAAAATAGTTTAAACTAAATAATTTTAAGTCATGTTTTAATAAAAGTTTCACCAGCTGCCAAAATTTGACCGTTCCTGGTGATATTTGTATGAGTCAGATGTCACGGTGTTAGTGACGGTAAGCCTATGCTCGCCTTTTACGAGCTGCCTGGCAGGTAGGCAGATTGTCTATTCTGCAAAGGAGCAAGGACCTATAAGGGGGAAATGGTTGAGAAGATAGTTTACTTTACTTTTACCAAATGATTCTTTAACCTGTACCTACACTTAGTCTAGCTAAGTGATACAGTGCTAAGTGTGAGCGCACTAAATTGGTACCACCAGGTTAGTTTGGAAACCGGTAGACCATCTGCCTCTCTACTTGGCATCTCCTAAAGGCGAGCATATGTGCAGCATCTTGTCATGTTAGAGACCCATAGCTTTACCTAATAATTACGTTGCCATCACATACAGATCCAGGGTAGGATAATCGGTAGATTTGTATATTAGGCTTAAAACCCGGAGACACAGTATAAACACATACCAATAACATCTTTTGTGTCTATAAGCCATAAATGACCATCAGCGTGTACATGTTTACTATGTCACAATATATGTGAAATTCTCGTGTTACAATACTACGATACGGTACTTCGGAGGAATACGATAGCTAGTATTCCTCCGAAGTACCTTTACCGATTTTCACCAAAACTTAACTTGCATAATATATATATTATTATAATATATATTATAGTAGGTCTAAGATCGGCTTCTAGCTAATTTTCACACCCTTAAGCGACAAGGTTGACTCACCACAATTGTTTTACTAAAATCAAATATAAAAATTAGCTGAACAATGTCTGAGACAGCTAGTAATCATATAAAATGGACCTTCACATATTGGCTAAAATCCCTAACATAACATATCGCCAACATTGTCTCCAGACATCGTGTGTTTCTGGAGACAATGTTTATATTTTACCGCCACGAGAATCACATATTTATTCACTACCAGCTGTTCCGGCGAGCTTCGTTCCGCCCGTTCAGTTTGTGTGGAAAAAATTTAAACGTCGCTTTTCCTTGTTTCCTCGATGTTGTAAGGGATAAAATTACCCCATGTCCTTCTCCTGGTTCTAAGCTACCTCTCCATCAATTTTCAGTCTAATCGGTTTAACTTTCACGCGATTTATCTTTCATATTTTTTTGTTTTTATTGTTTTTAAGGTGTATATTGCTGTTCGGGGCGAAGACGAATCCAACGAATCAAAAACTACGAAAATTGGTCGAGCAGATCTCGAGTTATAAGTGTTGTAACAAATCCGACTTTCTTTTATTTATATTTTTATTTTATTATAAAATATTCATGTTATTCATGAACATTTTTAATAACATTTTGAACTTATAACATTTTTAATGTGGACGTGTTAACACTCCTGAAGGTAAGAGAAAAGCGCTTTTAAACGAAATAAAATGAAATATATCTATTTGTTGTTTATGTGTCTTAGAAGTTGTTACAAAAATACTTGTTTGTACCAACATACTCTATTTACCATATTGTATTGAGGAAATAATATCCCGGACAACGTTATTTTTATATAAATATTAAATTTATACAAAATTAGTATTTAGATTTAAAGTAAATCATTTTTTAATATTAAATCAATTTAAAAAAATTACTAACTTTTAACCCCAACTACAATAAACTACCATCGTTTCCGAGCCTAGTCAGTCAGAAAAAAAACGAAATAATCTTATCGGCAACCAAAATATATTTACTATGATATTACTCACAAAAAATATCAATGAAACTTTTGTAAGCTTTTTCTAATAAGTAATAGCTGCTTTTGATTTTTTTAAATATTTAAATACCTACGTAAGTAAGTATTTTCTCACCCATATCCCCGAAGAGGTAGGCAGAGGCACAACCAGGGCACCCACGACTAGCTGAAGACACTAAGACCTAATGTGATAGGTGGCAAGTCTATCCCCAACCGGGCACATTTCCAATCCCGGACAACGTTATTTTTATTAGAAAATTTAAAATATATATTTATATTTTTTTTGTTGCCCAACCCGGGAATCAAACCCAGGACCTCAAGAAGTCAAGTCTGACGCCGGACCACTAGACCACAGAGGCGATAATATACTATTATCACCGCATAGTCGCGCTCTCTGTCCCTATGTCACTTTGTATGCTTAAATCTTTAAAATTACGCAACGGATTTTGATGTGGTTTTTTTAATAGATAAAGTGATTCAAGAGGAAGGTTGTATGTGATACGAAGCTTGAGCGGGCCGCTAGTATTATTATAATTTTATATACCTAATTACCTATTTACACACATTAGATGTTATAAGTGCGTTGCTATCTCGTGGCCGGGGTTTTCGGTCAATTGTATAAGTCTACCCTACCCTCTGGACTGGAATATGACACTTTTTATGATGGCACGAATGGGTCAGGCGATGGATCCCTAAACGGGTATGACTATGGGCGTGACAAAGCACGATACTTATGCCACTGCCACTCCTTTCACATTTTTTTATAAAATGGAACATGAAAAAAAATGAATTCAAAAATGGAATAGATATATAACATTTTTCATTGATGGAAACTCCATTCATATTTATCAATACAAGAATCACTTCTAATGTTTATTTTGTACTTTCCTTTTAAACTTGAAATGTTGAAATTAGGTTATCAGGTTATTAGTTTTCATTTAAATAAATAAGTCTATAATTTACATTACATTTATAATTACACTAAACCCAACATAATAAATGAAATCTTTTATTAATTAATAAATTGACAATACGTTTTGATGAAACTTATGAAATAATTATAAAATTATAAAACTTGTGAAATAATTTAATTACCTACTAGATATTTTTCCACGACTTCGAAAACGTAGAATTGTTACGATTTTTGTACTAACTTATTCCTCTATATTATTGTCCTTTAGTGGTTTACTTTTTTTAATATGAGTATATTTTAAACTCGGATCTTTAGCTATCTATATGCATCTCATATTTTCATAAAAATCAATTAAGTGGTTTAGCTGTGAAAGTGCAACACACATACTTTTCCATTTCTAGCACTCGTATGGATTTTTTACATTATTATCTACTTATCTTAATGTTATTACCCAATTTGCATAATTCAAGCCTATTTTACCATATAATTAAACTTACTGACTAAATAATTAAAATTAAACGTACGTACATTAATAATAGCTCTTGAAAAATATCCTCATTGAAGTCGATCTTTTCAAGGATGACGGTCAACTGGCGAGCATTTTGTGAAACTAGTTAGGTATATACATTATTATCATTATGCGTCACCGCTTCGACGCAACTCAGGTATGCCACACACGTTCCAATTCCCGCTAGCTGAATGTTCAATTTCGATAAATAATAATAGTCTTATAAAATCTATAAAAGATTTATTTATTAGATTGTTAAATGACATCATCAGCAATAAACTAAAAAAGTATTTAATAAATATAACTACGTCAAAAAACCGACTTCAAAACTACAAAGTAAAATAATAATAAAGATTTCATAATAAGTTATATATATATATATATATATATATACTACCTATTATTTATGTGTGCTATTTACTAATAGGTTTGAAATCGGTGACAAGCCTAAAACTAATAATTATATTACCAGTAAGTATTAAATTGGCTTGGCACTGACTTCAAACCTATTAGTAAATAGCACATATTATAAATAAGAGGTAGTATATAGTTAATATTAAATTTGTATTATTTTTTACTTTTTAGTATAAATAAAAAATAATAAAATATATTGTGGAAAGTACAAGTGTTCCTAAATAAATTGCATCACAAATGGAATTCCACCAAGCACCGACGATTAGAAGTATAGAATCTATACGGATAATTACTGAGATCGGATTTTAGGTTTGATAACAGAACGGATTAGTAGTACGGTGGACTTCCGTACTACTAATCCGTTATTTTTTCTTATAATATTATACCGAATGTACCTATATAGCGGACCTATAGCAAAGTATACAGCTATGACCACAATTAGTGTTTAGAACGGAAATTCAAATGCAACTAATCTATATATTAATACGTGATGCGAAAACTTTGGATCCTTTTTTACGAAAATTGCGAGGACGCAGGAGCATAAAGTTTGGCACACTTATAGTTTACGTGTAAGAGAAGTGCAGAACGCTAATATTGATAAAAAAAATATCTTCACGCCAATACCCCCGAAGAGGTAGGCAGAGGCACAACCAGGGTACCCACGACTAGCCGAAGACACTAAGTCCCACAATGTGATAGGTGGCAAGCCTATAGCCAACCGGGCACATTTCCAATCCCGAGCAACATTTACTTTATTAGAAAATGTGTAAAACCCAATTTTCTTTTTCGGATTTCCGGATTCGAACCCGGGACCTCATGCAGTAAAGTCCAACAACTGAAACGCTAGACCACAGAGGCGATTCATTAATAATGCTTATAAAGTACATTAAATCAATAAATAAAACATTACCCACACTACCATGCATTTAACATACACAAACAAATATTTTGATGATAACAATAGGTAAGACGATGGTACCAATCCAGGCGAGTTGCTTCGAATCTCTACCACCTAGTAGGATATCACTTTGATAGTGACGGTAAGTCTATGCCCGCCTTTTACGAGCTGCCTGGCAGGAAGGCAGATGGTCTGTTCTGCAAAGGAGCCCAAGGAGGACCAACACGGGGAAATTCATAGTAACGGCTCAGGTAATGAATCTAAACATCTTTTAATAGCTTAAAATAATACATACTCCATGATGAGTTTTTTTTTTTAATTTTGCATTATTACTTGAAATTGACCTTTTGTTTGCATCGTTTATAATTAAATATTTAATATTAAGATTTACATTCTTAAGATTTACATATATTTTTATTTTCTGTTCTTTTAAGATTTATTCATGTACCTACTAAAGTTTTATATATAATATGATATTTTTATATGGTACATATTTATTATTATTTAATTGCTTTTAAAATCCTTGCCTTAATTTTGCAATTACATATTATAATTATATTATATTATACATATTATTAATCTATACATAATTGCATTGATGTAAACCTTTGTTTTATTTTTTATAGTAATCAATAAATTATATTAAAATTAGAGACTAGTCTGTAAATTTATTTTCGCCAGATGTTTATGATCCCTGTCAATTTTGTAATAGAAAAGGAATTATTTTATTTAGGCGTTTACAATTGCTATTTAATTCTTTCCTTTTAATTATTAGATTTCATGATTTAAAACTCTGTTTAAATAAGTGATGACATTATTTGAAACTTAAGTACTCGTCTTAGCGACTCCAAAAAGAAAGAGGTAATCAACATTTTTTTCAACTCTATAATATATCATTATCATTATGTAACATATCTGTCATTATGTAACAAATAGATTTTGAATTTTGATAATTATTTTTGGGAAGATTAATCAATGTCGTCGAGGTATATGATAATTAAGCGCAGTAAAACTGCAAAAGCTGACTTCAACCATTTAATTTTGTACGGCAACGCAATTTGAAATTATTTTTTAACAGATAGCAAATGTTTTCGAAATAGTCCCACATACATTTTATCTACGTACATCCTACCAATAGTTTTTGAGTTACTCTTAATAATGCATATGCATGTGAAAAAATGTGCACTATTAAGTATATCTCAAAAAACAATAGTCAGATCATGACAAGATTAATATGAGACCACCTCCGATTCAAGACGATCTTTCTAACATAGAACCTGCAAGATTCTATGTTAGAAAGATCGTCGACGTCGAAAGAAGATCGATTGACTGCGTAGAACTTCCTACTTTTTTGTAAAATGTATGCATTTTTAAGTAACCGTAACTTACAACCTACTTTTCGGATATTAATAAAAATTATGTGGAAATATCTCAGATCAGTAGCTACCTTTACATTACCTTTCGCAAAAAATCAATTAAACACCACATGGTACAATTCTCGAAACTCATGACGGCTTGCAAATCCCGCTTTATTTACTTGTGCTAAACACTTATTTGTATACAAATTTTGTGTTAAAGTGTGCGTTAAAGCAAAAGCAGTACGGTCAGCACCTCTTAAAAAGTATTTATATTCTTAGCATAAAAAACGACGGGCTGCACTCCAGGAGTGCCGGCAGAAGTGAAAACTTGAATTCACGTTAGTTAACGTTGAAACGGTTAGGGAATAATTTTGCACGAACTGCTTTAATTATCAGTATAAAAGTAATATCATTTATGTAGTAGAACATAATATTCATTTATTATGCAATCGTACATAACACGAACATTCGCGCAAGTGCCCTGCGCCGTCTTACGAATTTCCAATCAGTTAACGATTCCTGACGCGAGTTTAACAGTCTTTGTCCATTCCAAAAAAAATGCGCAAGGCCGCTAAACAGTTTTCACTTAAAAAATTAGGTTTGTGTGAGTACAACTTTTGGCAAATTATTTTACCGTTTAGTAATTACTAGGTTTATCTATTAATACGTGATGCCAAAACTTTGGACCCCTTTTTACGAAAATACATTAAATCAATAAATAAAACATCACCCATATATGCATTTGACACATACAAACAAATACCTATATTGATGATAACAATAAAATATCACAGACGGCGAACCAAAAAGTTTGGAAACAAAGTAGTTGGTCTTAAGAAATGAAGATGGCGTTCTTATTAACAAGATATTAAAATTTATTATGGTCGAATTTCGACCAATGGCGACCACTAGCAATAGTAAATCCCGCTCGCTTTCGCTAGTTATAAGAACTGCAATGAAGTAGGTGCAAATAGGTGTTTGCAATTTTTCCGCTCTTATGTTATTGAAAAATGTCAGTCTTTGCAAAGTTATTATTGTTAATTAAATACACAGTTAGTAGTTAGTTATTATTAACTACATTACCGCGATTGGTAGCTAGTAACTAAAATAATTAGCAGTTAGAAATCACATTAATCGTAGCATGGTTCCCCGAACTAGTCCGGGCTTCTTTGCGGAATAGATCATCCTGCCCGGTAGCTCGTAAAAGGCGAGCATAGGCTTATCGTCACTAACACCAAGATATCTGAATATGTGGTAGAGTTTCGCAGCTACTCGCTCCGATTGGCGCCTTCGCCTTACCTTTTCCTGCCTCCACAACGTCAATGCTTGCCGTTGACGTGTTCAGGTTCAGAGGATAAGGTAACCGGTAAACTTACTTATGCTCTAGGACTAACATCCTGGCCTCATGTTGGCAGCACACCAGTACCACCTATGGTGTCTCTAAGCGGCGTGAATTTCTCACCATTAGGAAGTTCGTCTGCTTGTTAGCCTGAATGGTGGAGCAAACGAGAAAAATCTAAAAGTTCTTTGAAATGAAAAAATGAAAAAAGGCCTTGAAATAACCTCAAATATTTACTATGTTGTAACTATACACACTATTTACCTATAAAATATAATTCAATAATAATTACGTATGTCAACAGTTGACGCCTTTGTATTGTTTACTTATTACTAATGCATTGTTTACAAGTGTATTAACTTGTGCTGCGGTATATTAATTAAATATAGCAATTAAAGAAATGTCTGGTTTATATTGTCTTGATCGTAGCTACTTAAAATGTAGAATAATTGCTTTTTTAGAAAACGTACGTAGGAGGGAAAAAAACATCTAGGTAGGCAGAGGCATAACCACAGCACCCACGACTAGCCAAATACACTGAGTCCCACAAAATGATAGGTGGCAAGGCTATCTCCAACCAAACAACGTTTTTTTTATTACTAAATTGGAAAACCTAATTTTCTTTTTATTGCCCGTCCCGGGAATCACGCCCGGACCTCATGCAGTCAAGTCTGATAGCTGAACCGCTAGACCACAGAGGTGATTTGTATTAATTTATTAACACCAGCGACAATATCTAGGTAGTAGAGTTTTGTGATATTCGCCTTATCCATTCGCTGTTTGAGTATTGCTTTGACTACCACAATAACCCTTTGCTTTTCACTATTGTGTTCCAATTCTAGAAAACAAAATAGAACATTAACATAATTACGCCTAAAGTTAAAGCTAATCGCGGATTACCTGGTTACCCTTACCTACCTCTTCTGGCAAATGGGCGAAAGTACTGTACTACTATTTAAATTATATGTTTCAGCTTTACACTTTACACTATTTTTATACTTTTATTTTTAAATTGGCTGATCTAATCTATATTTAAGCCAAATTATTAATTATGTAAAAACAACTATATAGATATATCTAAAATACATAAGGATTTCAGAAGCTTGACGAATATAGCCAAAGCGTATAATTTGTAAGTATACTTCCTTTATTTGAAGATTCTCGCCCTAAAATAAATTATGGTCGTCAATATCGATTTAATAAACATACAACTAACACAACGTTCTCCTTTACCTGACTGTAAGAAAATACTACACGATAATTTTAATGTTACAGAAAATATGAAATTTGAATGAAAAATGTTATATTTTCAGTCAAAATTATGATTATTATGTATGAAACAACGTCTCAGGTCTAAAACTCTTCATTAATTAGCAAACATCGGTACTACTGACCATACCGATACAATAATCATAGCCCTGTAAAGCGACACCGATTGGTTGTTTTGTTACGTTAAAAAAGCCAGATATATGAGAGTAGGATAAATGCAGTCGAAATGAGAGAAAATCTGTGGTATAACGCTCGCTCACGGACATAAAATCGGGTTGAAAAAAGAATGGTGTTACATTGAGAAAGGGGACGCTCCGCTGGTTATGTCATGTAGAAATAATGGCGATTGAAATATTGACAAAGCAGATATACAATGCTAATGTGGAAGGGTAATTGTACATTTTTAAAACGCTCGGGTATCATCTGAGCGTAGTGTTAAGAGTTTTCAACACCAGCGAGTATGTGTGAAATGTGAAAGAAGCCAGGCCGTGTTCCTTGAGAGATCCCATTCGATACTCTTTGCCCATCCCGTAAGAAATCTACCTTAGATATTAGAGATACCTTAGGTATTAGAGATCTACCTTTAAATAAGTTTGAAAATTGTATAAAAGCAAAACTATGTCAAAAAGGCAAGTATACGGTCTCAGAGTATTTGGAAGATGAACATGCTTGGGGATAGAGTTTTCAATCTCCCACTAAAATTTGTAATGTGATTTGTTGTACCTTTTATTTAAGTTAAAGTAAGATTGTAATTTATATTTTTAATCTAGTCTATATTGTAATTATTATTTTTGAAAAAAGACAAGCCCGCTGAGTTTCTTTCGCCGGATCTTCTCAGTGTGTGGCCGCGATTCAGATCCGGTGGTAGATTAAAAAAAATGTCGACGTGCACAAATACCACTTGTATGGTTCAAGTAAATAAAGATTTTTCTGATTCTGATTCTGATTCTGAAATTTTGACGTGAATATATTTCTGTAAGTATGGACAAAAACACTGAATATATTTCGCACTAACTCAAATTGCATTCGCTTTCTGATGGAAATATTACGACAAAGTAGGAAAAAACGTGAACAATCAAGCGCTTTATCGCTGCATTTAATCAGCGGCATTGTGAAATAGAAAGAAGACATTCAATAGCCACATTTCGAATGAAGTAATCTTCTTGATGTAGCTTTTATCGCTTGGGCCATAAGCTGTTAGTATAGCAAATGCGCTCAATGTTGTAAGTGTTTAAGATAACATATTTCTTTTAGCATTTTATTTAGAATTTGTACTCAAAAATTGCAAAAGGAAATAAGACTTAACGTGGTAAAGTTTTGCGACAACGCAACCGAATTCGTACTACTGATTTATATATTTATTTCCCATTTCATCAGAGCTTGTAACTACAAGATTGAGAACTTACTTATGCAAGCAACATAGCTATCATCACGACCTCAGGTTGACAATAATGCAATACAAATAATGCTATATAAATATACTTGCATATGAGCTTAGGCATAAATAATGCATTGTTAAGATGACGTGTATATTTTTTAGAGTTTGTGGATATGTACCTTTCAATTATCTAAAAGTATGGGAACATCCACATTTTCACAACTTATAATTTTTAAGTAATTGAAAGGCAAAGGCAAAAGGCATCTTAAGTTTTTCACAAAAAAATATTAGTAATTCGTATTATGTTTTTGAGATTCCTGTGTTTCATCATTTGCTTTTTGAAATCAACACTAAACTATCCATTTTATAAAAGATCTGGACGTTTTTCAAAATGGCAATTCACGAAATGTCTGCGGCTCTAAATTACCTTCGTATGTAGTAATTGAAACATTAATAAAACTTTTTATTGACGTTGTTACTGAAACTTTTACCATTAGAAAATTGTAAAAATGACAAAAATAATATCGAAATTATAAAAGAAATGTTAAAAGATACATTTTGATTGATATTTTGAAAAAAATATGTTGTTGGAATGCTTTTTACACAACTATAACTAGACTTATATTATTATAATTTTTATGCAACTTATACTTGCGATCGTCATTAGTGGAAAAGTGTTACTTTAACATAACAATTTGTACTTTTTTACAATTCACGTTATTTAACACTGTAACACTTCAACTTGATGTAGTTAAAAGTAGTATCAATTGGCTTAATTATTAAAACGTATTGTCGAAAATTACATAACATGTGAAGTATCTATAGGTACCATAAATATTACAGGTGCGTGGATGTCCTGTGAGCTGGATGTTGGGCATATTGTGCTAGTCTACCGGCTTCTCTATTCTCCGGCCCGGAACATGACACAATAATTATAGCGGCAGGAATAGGTGAAGCGGTGAATCCTTACCCGGGCAATTTGTTGCACAGCACTCTAGCACCAGTGGTCTTGTTGGTACTGATCTATATCTTAGCCAGTTCTCGCTTCTTACGAGCTGCCTGACAGAGAAGCAGGTAGTCTAGTCTACTCCATGAACCCTGACTAACACGGTCTATACATATAATGGGACAGTAATAACAAAATCTCCTATTTTTTAAAACAATAATTGCTACTTATGCCTACTAATATTATAAATGCGAAAGTAATTCTGTCTGTCTGTCTGTCTGTTACGCTTTCACGCCTAAACCAGTGAACCAATTTTGATGAAATTTGGTACAGAGATAGAATAGACCCTGAGAAACAACATAGGAATAACTTTTTATTGCAAAAAAATAAGGGAGAATGGGTAAAAAGAGGAGATGAGTTTTCATATGGAAATTCGTCATTTTTAAAGCTGTAACAGTGAAACTTTGTATTTAGACACTTTATGATTAACTAAAGAACATAGGCTACTTTTTGTCGCAAAAAATGGGGGAGAATGGGTAAAAAGAGGGGATGACCCTTCATATGTAAATTCATCATTTTTAAAGCTGTAACAGTGAAACTTTGTATTTAGACACTTTATGATAAACGAAAGAACATAGGCTACTCTTTATCACTAAAAAATGAGGAAGAATGGGTAAAAAAAGGTGATGAATGTTCGTATGGAAAATCGTCATTTTTGAAGATATAACAGTGAAACTTTGTATTCAGACACTTCATATTTAAAAATTTTATGATAAACGAAAAAACATAGGTTACTTTTTATAGCGAAAATTGGGGGAGAAAATTGGGGTAAAAACAGGTGATGAATGTTCGTATGGAAAATTGTCATTTTTGAAAGTATTACAGTGAAACTTTGTATTATGACACTTAATGAGGAACGAAAGAACATAGGCTACTTTTTATAGCGATAATTTAATGAAAAGTATACTCATCAACCTCATTATAAAAGAATATAAACATGGAAATGTGCAAAACTACGTCACCGCTAAATGTGTTTAGTATAGACAAATTAATTTTCCAAATTTTTAGCCTTTTATGACTAAGTTGGTATGAAGGCAGATCGTCTATATTTTCGTAAGAGCTCGGAACCAAAATATATACTATCTATACTAATATTATAAAGCTGAAGAGTTTGTTTGTTTGTTTGCTTGACCTTTCAGTGTTAGAAAGTCCATTTATTGAAGAAGGCTATAGGCTATACATCATCACGCTAAGATCAATAGGAGCGGAGCACCAATCATAAATGTTTTAAAATCGGGAGATTTTTTCCCATTGAGAGCGTGCGCTGCGTTAACGGCGAAAGTTTCGTAAAAATCATGTATGAAAGAATTTTTCCCCTTTAAAAGTCCTAAAAAAAGTCCGCAACAGCACATTTCTATCTTTTAAGGTTAGCTCACTATAACCTTTTTTTATGTTAACCAAATTTGTTTTAAAATAATGCATTATTTGCGAAGGTTATTTTATAAACACGATGCTAATCCTTATCAAAAAAAATACGTCATTCATCACAAGTATTTAATTTAAAACAAAATTGCATTTCACATCACTCGATTTGAGTTTGATATCTTAGGAGATATCGCAGTTTTAAAATAACACTGTCAAACAGAATATAATTACTACGTTAACACTATAGTTTAAAGACCGCGCGACACAGACGCGTGGTATGCGCGTGGTTGATTCTTTATGGAACGGTTGTGCTCTGTGCACTACTTTCTGTGTGTGTATGTTTGCGTGTGTGTG
>NJDC01002379.1:65660-88187 GCA_002245475.1 Calephelis virginiensis
GCACTACTTTCTAAATTTATTCTTTCCATAACATCATCGTGTAATACTTTTTAGATGATATTGAAATAAAAATAGATTAAAGTTTGAAGAAGGACGTAGGCCGTTTTTCATCTTAAAATTTGAACGGGTAGCGTTGGAGAGTTAAATATTAAATAAATAGACTGCGCGAGCGAAGCCACGGGTAGCAGCTAGTTGTTTATATGTGAACTGAAACTAGGGTTATAAAATGATTGTTGGTTTGTTTGTTCACTTTTAAAGCAAACACTACTGAACGCATTTTTAACCCTGTCGCAAAACGAGGGGTGTTGTAACTTTGATGTGTCTGTCTGTATATGTGTGTGTATGTGTGCGTGTGTGTGTCTGTGTCATCGTAGTCTCTCGAATGGATAAATTTTGTTATGTTTTTTTTGTTTGAAAGCTGACATGACCGAGATGGTTCTAGCTACAGTTTATGGAGTTCTGTCCAGGTGTTCAGGGTCATCAGAATATTTACAGCTTTTTGGTAAGCATCGGAATGGAATTTAGACGCAAATGTGGATAATTATTTTACTTTTAAGTATATCTGAGACATGACAGACCTAACACAAACGATTGCAAGTACAATGAAACTGAGACTGAATGTATCTGCTGGTAAGCCCATCGAGTTTGACTCATTGGATTCGCCTTAACTAGATCTATTTATATTTTTTGACGATGGCATTATGACAAGAACCTGATAAATGAATTGGAAGAAGGGTAATTAAGGTTATAAAGTATTAGGTATGTTTCGTAATCTTTGCAATTCTTCTAAAGCACATCAAAAAAATGAGGTGTTGTAAGTTTGCTTTGAATTTGTGTCTAGCTTTTGAATGGATAAACTGATTTCGACTATGATTTTTGTTTGATGGGATCGGATGCTCATTGAACATTTTGAATTTCAAGATTATTAGTCGGTACTAGCTTATACCCAGGTCAACATTTATGATAACTACTGTTGAAAAATATTTAGTTTCCATCTCTAACCAAAGTCACTTCAGCGTGTGCAAAAAGTCGCGTGCAACAGCTAGTATATAATGAAACCTTAAACAAAACATTTTATATTTATGCAAATGTTGTTTTTATAGCTTAAAAGATAGGTCCAAAAGCTGATTCTTCTTTATGGCCCTTAAAGTAAGCTTTTACAAGGGAGATATCGTTTTATATTTTCCAACGAATTGAGATAAGGTATCAGCGGCAGTTATATGTAAATTCAGCGCCTTTTATATATTTTTTTACCTGACTCCTACAAGAAGGGTAATGAATGCAATGTGTATGTTAAAGAAATGTTTCCTGCTTGAAATGAGGCATGTCACGCTCCTCTAGTTCGGTCATATAGAAATAATGACAGACGAAAAATTGATAAAGCAGATAAGCAATGCGAATGTGGATGGATGTAGGATGTAGGTGTGTTATCCGAAGGTGGGGTCAAGAATCTTCGAAACTAACTTGTTTGTATGAAAAGGGTAATGAATGTGGAGGAAGCCAGGCAGATCTACCCGGATTGTAAGGTTTGGCAATCGACACTCTCTGCCTACCCCGTAAGGGACTTGCGGTAAAGATATGTATATATGTATGTAAAGGTTTTCTGGTTAACAAATTTTTTGTTATTTTTTTTGAGTGACTAAATTGTTGCTAATCTCACGATTTTTTGCAACTTCACCGAGCTTTGTGGGCCGAGCAGAGTGCTCAGCCCGAGACAATTTTTTGTTATTTTAAAGTGCCGCTCATAAATAAATAACTCTGTCGCAAAAAAAAATATTTTACTTGCAATCCCGAACTGATTCTCTGAGATTTGGAAGAAAAGGTACACTTACTGTCGCTAGTGTCTTAAGATATCTCTTTCCGACAAAAAAGGGTGTACATATTATATATTTATAAGGTTATCAGATAGCAATCAAGCATAAACGGCATTCCTTACGGTAAGAGACAACCGTGGCCGATAGACATCACAGATGTTACAGGTACGTTACAATCCTTTGGCCGTAATATTTAAATAAATATATAAATAAATTAACATATAAATAAATAAACATATAAATAAATATTCCTGGACAAGTTACACAAATTGAATCTAATACCAAAATTTATCAAATTATGTTCTTGTCTTATGGGTGTTACTCAACGAAATAATATATTTCAAAGAAATACTTAAATAGATACCAGAATAAATTTAATTAAGACCCAAGCTAACATCTAAATATTTAATGTTAGAACTATATGCAAATCTACTCTACCCTACGGACCAGTAGAGATATTTTTGAATCTCGATTTCTTGCAAATTGGAAATTGGAATCGGATTTGTTACTATAGACTGTATAGATGTTACGGGAGCAAAGTACTAGCGAAATATCAACATTTAGTTTCAAAAATTCAACGAATCAGGTGAAATAATGGATTGTTTATTAATAATACTCGTCGTTAGCATTATGTTCAACAGTATCTAAAGTAACGTATCCGATTAAATAGTCGATCAAGATTTAAGAATATCCTTTACAGAACATGTCACTGTTATTATGGCAATAGGAATAGGTAAGGCGATAGATCCATAACCGTGATATTATTTAATGTATGCATGCACTGAGTTTTTCCTTTTTATTGCAACCAGAGGATGTTGTTGGTGTTATAAAGATTAAACTTTAAACCTAAGTGCATTTGGCAAAAGTAGTAACAATTAATCTGAACAAAACTGCCTTTGGACCGCTCTCTTGGAGCCACGCCAGTAACCAGATACAGATTCTAAAACTCTACAAGTATCACGCATTATATGACACGTTTATGACTACCCACATATTTCGGAAAAGCCTAAATTTTGGCTCGGCAGCGGCAAAAACTTGTATAGACATTGACTTTGTCTGCTGTTAGAACTAATCATTGCCAGACTTTAGTTTAGAAGTTCCATTTTACATTTATAAAATAAAGTCGTGTTAGTTAAACTATTTATAACTTAAGAAGGAGTGATCCGATTTGGCTGGAAATTGATGGGGAATTAGCTTAGACCCAGGAAACGGACATACAATACTTTTTATTTCATTCAACTGTGAGGAAACTAGGAAAAAATATATTCTTATTTTTCCTATACAAACTGTACAAAATTATATAATAATTTAAACGCAGTAAAACTGCAAAAAACCGACTTCAAATTTGGAACATATGTGGTTTTTTCATGAATGATAATGTAGACCTGGACCAAATTATAATGAGACCACCGCGGGAGTAAAGGCTTTCAATTAAAAAAAGGTGTGTGTGCGGCTTACACACGATAGAAGTGAAACTTCAGTAAATCGACAAAGGAATGAGATGAATATATATTTGTGTCTCTTACTTGTCGTTTTTCCGCTGCCCCGTTTTGAAGTCACAACGATTCTAAAGAAGTTTTACTTCAAAAACAATTTTGAAACACCGGAATAATCGCGAAACATACATACAAAAAAAACATACGGGTCGAGTTGAGAACCTCATCCTTTTTTTCGTCGGTTGAAAATGAATCCACATTTCGCGTGGCTATCAAATTAAGCCTGAACGGATGAAAACATTTTGCTAATAATTTTTGGTTATGTAAGTGATATAGCCAGGAGAAAGGTGTTTTGAAAAAATGAAAATTGCAGGGATAATGTAAAAAAATAATTCCTTAATCCATACAGTTTTTACTGTTAGTAGCTGTTAGTTCCAAGCGAAACAAAGTTTGCCGATCGGCTAGTAATACGTAAAAAGAAAATGCAAAACGAATCTTAAATTTTCGTGTCAAAATCGATATTTTACGTTGATGAGAAATAAAATGTTTTTGAAACATCAAAATAACTAACTACGACCATACCGTCACGTCAGTCTTCTTATAATCAACCGCTAACCCAACATTTTTAATACAAAAATTGCAATTTAGTTAGAGATTAAATCTCAACTGACGTCTCTGACCGCGACTATTAGATACCTACCTTAAATAAGGTTGTTGGTGAATTAAGAACAGTATTTCTAATTGTCATACCAGATAAAACTTATTCCAATATTTTTATTTAAAAATGTGGCTGTTGCAATCTAGACTTACAAACAAAGCTATTGTTACTTAATTTCACAAATGTCAAAGTGTTTATCTTTGTATAGGATATGTTCCGTTTGTTCATCGAAACGAATAAAACGATTGGGTTTTTGAGAAAGTTATAAATTGGGAGAAAGTTATAAATTGCTTTGTATCCTGATATCTCAACGGATTCTCGTTGGAGAGGTAACGGACAGTGCATGTATTGTTTAAGAACATTCTAGACGGCTATAAACACTGGTTGTAAACATTGGTTTACATCCGTCTGGACCGTAAATTTAATCAAAATATTTACCCTGCGCGGCACTGGCAAATGATAATTCCCATCTGTCAGGTGTCAAATGTCTAATCTGTCCTGTCGACACAGATTAGACAGGACAGTCTGATTACAGGATAAGAGTTCGAACTGATCCAGTTGCAGAAAGGTGTAAGACAGGGAGACTTCATTTCTCTGAAACTGTTCACTGGATTGGGAAAAACTCGGCATCAATTTAAAGGGCGACTACATCACTCACCTTTGATTCGCAGATGATATTATGGTCATGACGGAAGCATCAAATGAGGATAGCCTCAATATGCTCCTTTAATTTCTTCCAAAAGACCAAAATTAAATGCCCACTAGAGGCCGACATACTTAAAAGAAACAGTAGAACTATTGAAACTTCAGGATCAGGAAGCTCCGACAGAGTTCTTAGAAGGTATGTCTACTGTAGAGCCTAATTCTGAAGCGGATCCTGATGGTGACGAAGTATAAAATAAGTTGACAATTATTGTTTATGTTAGGTTACGTTAACATTTATATCTGAGTACATATAAATCTTAATTTCATTTTAAATTTATAAAATCTTATACAATACCCATCTTTTTCTTTTTAATAATTTTCATTTTTTTTAATTTATCATACAATTTATTGTTATTGACTGAAATTAATCACGTTTATCTAATAACCCTCATTATAGTAATCCTACAATAATTGCTAAATTAGCGTGTGCCCCAAATTATTTTGGTATGTATCCTTTTAACTAGTTAAGTTAGTCATTAGGGACATTTTTTTATTTATTAATATGAAGTGATTACCTGAATATGATCATTAGCTAAAGTGGACTTGGGGCATTAGACAAGGTTACATATTACGTAATTCATAATTACCGTGTCAATTCAACTAAATAGAAAATACCTACGACTTTGTGATTTCTTAGAATGTTTTGGTCTAAGCATAAAAATTTTATAAATTACACTTGGCATAGTCATATTTAAACATTAAAACGTAATATTTTTTGAAAATTTTAAAAATTTAGAAAAACAATCGCAAGTGATGACGCGATATGAAGTATGTCAAAAATTCACAAATAAATAGTACTATAACAACATGCGAGGATATAATGGCAAACCTTGGGATTACAAAGATATCTTCATTTTTCATGTCAGCTTCATACATTTTTTTTTCTTAAATAAGTTGTAACTCTTCCATTTGTGCACATATCATATAACATCATATGACATTTAATAGAACAGTAATGACCAGCAAAAGTCATTTCCAGCAAAAAAAAAACGTCGAGATCCTATGTCTCCTACAGCCGATTTTCGATTCACCGTGCGCCACCAGCGTCCAAGTGCCAAAGTTACCACAACCGCCGCGCCGCGCATTTTCGTTTTGAAGTTTATAGACAAAAAAGTATCTTCACGCCCATATCCCCTAAGAGGTAGGCAGAGGTACAACCAAGGCACCCACGACTAGCCGAAGACACTAAGTCCCACAATGTGATAGGTGACAAGCCTATCGCCAACCGGGAACATTTCCAATCCCGACCAACATTTTTTTTATTAGAAAATTGGAAAAATCCAATTTTCTTTTTGTTGGCCGACCCGGGATAAATACCCTTATTTTCCGATTAGTATTAACAGAATTTATCCAGTTAACAGATATGTTTATATTAACCGATCGATATGCATATTTATAAACTCAAATGTTATTCATTTCTGTGAACCGAAATAAATAAGTAACAGGCAGCATTTGTTAATCAATAAATGTTATTAACCGTAACCGTCCGTACCGTGACTTTGACTATTATTCTTTCGCGCTTGTCTCACGGTTCCAGCGGACAAATGGCTTTGTGAAAATTTAATCTAATTTAATCGGTAATCACGTCGGTGTGAATTGGATTATACGGCATATAATTGTATAATTAACTTGCTTCGGGCAAGCTGTATGCTTCGTGGTGTGCTTGTGTTTCGTGTCAACGTGTAGTGCTTGGTACCATCGGAGGACGACAAGCCTTTCAACCATCTTCATACAGCGATTTCCACAGGGAAGTAAACTTCCATTATTATATATATCGAACCATATCCTACGCCTTACTTCCTTCATGAAGACTTCCACTGCGCGAAGAAAGGAATCGAACCTGCTAGGTAAGTAGACATTCTTCATATCGGGTGCTGGCTCCAACACCAAATTTAATAGTAATTGGAAGATGGAAACAAAGTTTCCTCCGAGGCCAGCTCGAAAGACATGATAACAACCGTCTAAAACCCCTGATAAAGAAAAAAATAGCCTCCCTCTGTCAAAGTAAACTTAAAACAAAATTCAGTTATATTTATTTCAATCACAAAACGTCTACGACAATGGTGAATTATTTTCACATCCAAGTCTGCCGTTGACACTCTGGAGCTGGATGAAAAGTGTGAAGTGTTCATTGTACTTCTTTGAATTGGTTTCATTTTAGAAACGTTGCATTGACTGAGCTAAAAGTGTGACTTATATTTTTGTACAAAATATGGTTGAATTTTCCGAGCGTATGTCTCTTGGCATATTTATTAATGGAGATAAACAGCCTTTTATCATCATCACAAACAGACTATCGAGCGAGTGAGTTACTTTGAATATCTGGAATAAACTAAAATAGCTGCTATAGCAAGGCCGGCTTTCTATTAATTTAATAATCTTATAAACTTCATAAACATCACAAGACAAATTTCGATACAAAAACTGTAAGACCCTCCTATTAATTGTACTTAAAAGCTTTATATAAAATCGCCTCTGTGGTCTAGCTGTTTAGGTGTTGGACTTAACTGCATGAGGTCCCAGGTTCGATTTAGTTTTTCCAATTTTTTTGAGTGAAAAAAATGTTGCTCGGGATTGGATATACATGCCCGGTTGGCGATAGGCTTGCCACCTGTCTCAATGTGGGACTTAGTGTCTTTGGCTAGTCGTGGGTGTCCTGGTTGTGCCACTGCCTAAATCTTCTGGAATATGAGCGTGAAGATACTTTATGAAAAATTGCCTTAGAATGTGGGTGTTAACGCACCATATAAAAGTACTATTACTTTGCTCAAATGATTTTGTTCAAGATCAAAAAAAATTAAATATCGCGCTTTGTATGAGGTTCAACCACCGGACAGGAAATAAAAATCACATTACGAAATGCGGTGACAACATACATCGTTTTTTAGTTTCGTTTTTTTTTTGTTTTTGTTTTTATTACCGATTTCTAAAAGACATATAGATGTACGACGAACAAAATCTAGGTGCCACCGTTTCAGCGGGATGGATGGATTTTTTGTGGATAGTTTGAGAACACTCTTTATCTGATGACAATAACACCGTGACTTTAGCACGAGGGTATTGGATACCTCCTCTTCTACGCCACGCCAGTGGTCTCTCCCTCGCGTGTCCAGACGCAAGTTTAACATTTTTTAGCAATCACAAAAAAAGTAAGTAAAGAAGATTTTACTTCAAAAACTTTAAATATCATAATATTATTAATACGTGAAGCAAAAACTTTGGACACCTTTTCGCAAAAAACACGCTAAAGGAGGAGCATAAAATTTCGCACACTTATAGTTTATGTGTAGGAGAAGTGCAGAACGCCAATATTTTTAATGATAATGTTTATAAAGTGCACTAATAATTCAAAAAAAAACATTACATATACTACCATGCATTTGACACATACAAACAAATATATTGATGTTAACGATAAAAAATCAGAGATGGCGCTCAAACTACAATCATACAGTTTGAAAACAAAGTAGTTGATCTTGAGAAATGAAGATGGCGTTCTTATCAACAAGATATTAAAATTCGTTTTTCGCAACGTATTTTTATTTTAGCACTTGCCCTGTGCTTGGGATAAATTTTTCTATAAATTTTAAAGAAAGAAAAAATTTCGCCCCAGACAGGATTTGAACCTGTAACCTTTCGTCTCAAGCCGACGAATTCTCTAACCAATTGAGCTACTGAGGATTCAAGTCCCGTGGCGAAATTTTTAATTCCTTTCTAACCCGTTAACGCGGGTAGTTACGTCCTATAGATACACAGTTCTGAGTACCCACCAAATGAGTTCATCATTACAGATGACCATAACTTTCGTTTTTAAAATGTCATTCTAAAATGTGAATTTCATCTGTAATGATGAACTCATTTGGTGGGTACTCAGAATTGTGTATCTATAGCACGTAACTACCCGCGTTAACGGGTTAGAAAGGAATTAAAAATTTCGCCACGGGACTTGAATCCTCAGTAGCTCAATTGGTTAGAGCATTCGTCGGCTTGAAACGAAAGGTTACAGGTTGAAATCCTGTCTGGGGCGAAAGTTTTTCTTTCTTTAAAATTTATAGAAAAGATATTAAAAATTATTTTGGTCGAATTTCGATCAATGGGCGACCACTAGTACAACTAAATACTCAAAGAGTAAAAATCTCACCTTCGCTCCTGACAGAGTATCGTGCAGCAACTTGACCGGATAGGAATCCACCGGCTTACTAAATCCTGCCACCATAACCCTGTTATGTTGCGATCCAGAGGATAGAGTAGCTGGTAGACTTGCTCTATAAACCTAACATCCCGGCCACAGCATAGCGACGCACCTGTAACATCTATGGTGTCTATAGGCCACGGTTATCTCTTACCATCAAGAGAGCCGTGTTGTTCGCTGACCTCTCACTTAAGAAAATCATTGCTTTAAATTTTGTCAACATTGAAACTCCATAATAAAATGCAGGTGCTACACATTTTTTAAATTGTACCCTCCCTGAACGTTATATTCGCTTTTATGATGCTAATATGGCGCAAAATTGTCCTTTTTGGGATCATGTACGCATATTTGCCTTTTAAAAATTAAATTAGATATTCCAATCCCGTGTAGCAATTCCGTTGTGTGTACTGCAAATGAATCGTAAATGAATCGAATGTAAATGAAAAGAACAAGCATCATCAGTAACGTTGAGTTTGTTACCCTAATTACGTTTTATAAGCATCGTCAGTAACTAACAGAGAAAAAATGAACGTCAAATTGTAGTACATATTTTATTAATAATGTTTTTTTTTTCTTTTCTTTTTTATTTCCTCCGTGTTGGTATTGGCTCCTTTGCAGAATAGACCATCTGCCTTCCTGCTAGGCAGCTCATAAAAGGCGAGCATAAGCTTACCGTCACTAGCACCGCGACATCTGAATAGGTGGTAGAGTTTCGCAGCAACTCGCCCGGATTGTTACCACCGCGTTACTTATTCCTGCCGCCATTACGTCAGAGCTTGCCGTTGACGTGTTCCGGTTCGGAGGGTAAGGTAGCCGGTAAACTTACTTTTGCTCTAGGCCTAACATCCGGCCTCAGGTTGTCAACGCACCATTACCACTTTTGGTGAATTTCTTACCATCAGGAAATCCGTCTGCTTGTTGGCCTTCCCATATTATAAAAAATAATAAAAAAAGAATCAGGCGTTGCTTTTCATAAAATCCCGTGTTCTGGTCTCGTTGGTGGGCGATGGGAACATTAGTTAGGCTTGTCACATTCTGTGTCATTTGAAGAACTTTGCCACAATGGTTACACTTCTTACGCGGAATTATCTAAATAAGGCTTATTTTACATCTGTAGTTTTGATTATGTAAGATAAAAAGGCTGAAGGCCGGCAGAAGGTAGGTAAGGAAGGCTTCAAAGTAACATAGTTTTCACCATTGGCATTTAGTGGTAAGCAAGTAAGTATCTTCACGCCCATATCCCCAAAAAGGTAGGCAGAGGCACAACCAGGCACCCACGACTAGCTGAAGACACTAAGTCCCACAATGTGATAGGTGGCAAGCCTATCGCCAACTGGGCACTTTCCATGCCCGACCAACATTTTTTTTTATTAGAAAATTGGAAAAATCCAATTTTCTTTTTGTTGGCCGACCTCGGATTCGAAACCAGGACCTCATGCAGTCAAGTCCAACAGCCGGACCGCTAGAACACACAGGCGATTAAAGGCATTTAGTGGTAATCCATTGTATACACGTTTTTTAATAACTTAGGTATTTTCCAAACATTATAGCAATTAAATAAGTAAGTATCTTCACGCCCATATTCACGGAAGGGTTAACAGAGGCAAAACCCACGACTGGTCGAAGACACTAAGTCCCACAATGTGATAGGTGGCGAGCCTATCGCCAACTGGGCACATATCCCATCCCAGGCAATGAATGAATGAATTAATGAATATCTCTGGACAAATTACACAAATTGATCTAACCTCAAAGTAAACAAATTACATTCTCGAATGCTAGGTGCTTATGATAATACACAGCAGTGTTTGTAAAACCGGAATAATTTTAATAAGCAATCAGACACGGAAATACAGTCCCCAGTTTTAGTGTCACAAATATCTGCGCCCGTCGGGAATCAAACCCGAGTCAGTTACGGTTAGTCAGTGGAGTTAAGCGTGTACACCAAGCGACTTCACTTTTTAGAGCATTATTAGGACTTTATGCCTAAGATAAATATAATATATTGATATAAACCTAGTTATAATTTGACTATGAGTTACTGAAGTTTAAATAATTTTTAGGATTGTTTTCTCCAAATTTGGGTTTTCCAATATTCTAATTTAAAAAAAATATTCCTCGGGATTGGATCTGTGCCCGGTTTGCGATAGGCTTGTCACTTATCACATTGTGGGACTTAGTGTCTTCGGCTAGTCGTGGGTGCCCTGGTTGTGCCTTTTTTTTGTTTTTTTATTGTTTTTTTCCTTTAAAAATCAAATAATTTTAAACCTCAAATGTTATCTAAATGTTTTTGACCTATTTAATGTTTCTTTGTTCCTTTGTAGTTCTTTGATCGTAAAATGCCTCACTCAGCATTTCTTTCAAACAGCATTAAGAATAATAAGTTAATAAGAAAAATGCCCTTTTAGTAAGGAAATTGTTTTATCCTTTGAGCATTTTCTTTTATTCCTTAGACTATAAACATTGAAAGAGTTCTTGTTGAAAGATAAAGAAAAACTATTTTAAGGAAGTTTTTTAAATTAATGTAACATCTTAGTGCAGTTAGGTGGTAGAATTTCGCAGCGACTCGCCAGTTATGGTACCACTGCCTTACATATTCCTGCCGCCATAACATTAACGCTTGCCGTTGAGGTAAGGTAGCCGGTAAACTTACTTTTGCTCGAGGCCTAACATCCCAGCCTCAAGTTGGCAACGCACCATTACCATCTTTGGTTTCTCCTTGCTTTCTTTTCTTTCACGTTTCTTCTAATGTCTTAAAAAATCTACCGAGCATAGAAGTAGATGGTATATTCTACAAAGAGAAACTGGCCAAATACGACACCTCACGAGAAACGGGCCTTAATTTTAAGGGAGATAGGTAGTCAAGCGAATGCAAATATATATTTATATTATATGTATATATCTGGTTATACTATAAGTATATCTTCGGGCAACATTTTCTAAAAAAAATATACCAGGCAGCGGGTGTTCGGAATAAAAAAAAATTAAAAAAATGTAGTTAAGATAAGATTTATTGTCCCCGATTTATTAAATTAAATTGTAATGAATTGGTTTTATTTTAATAAGTTTGCCTACATATATTCTGTTAAACTTAGGTTCCAAACCCAGTTCAAAATATTTTGTTCATTAATATTTATTTCTGAAACGCAAAAACAAACCAACGGTTTACAATCCGGAAGTGTTGGAAAAAGTGAAAACATGAATATTAAAAATGAATACCGTTTCATTTTTTATTATATTTTGGAACGATTAGGGAATAATTTTGCATGAATTGCTTTACTTATAAGTATAAAAGAATTATAAGAGACAGAACTCACGGAGCGATTTTTATTTCAAAACTCACGAGGCGGGTAATTTTTGTGGTCCCGCAGCCGCCGCGGTTGAAATTATCGCACGCAAACTTGGCCGTTGATTATCGCGTGGTAAGTACTGACGTTATGGTGGCTGGAATAGGTTAGGTGGTGGTACCGATCCGGCCGAGTTGCTGCAAAACTGCCTTTTACGAGCTGGCAGGAATTCAGATAGTCTATTTTGTAAAGAAACTAGATCCAACACGGGGTAAAAACTCACTTGCGAGAAAGAGGAAATGGGGGAAGTGGATTCACGTGATGTTAAGTGACTATAGTCGCCCACAGACATCCGACTATCTTAAGGGAATTAGTACGCTCTTTTCTTGAAGGCAAATATACTTTAGCCTTCCTCAAGATGAGATAATATAACGAAACCTTAACTTTATTACAAACTTAACTGCCTCCATTTTAATCATTAACGCATTTTGCATTTCGTCGACTTAGCTAATTAATTTATCTTGAGATTATTTATCTTAAGACGGGGTTTGCAAGAATGAAGCTGTATAATTTCAAGATATTTTCGGTTGTGAAATTATATTTCGTACTTTATTTGAAAGCTTTACGAAAGATTGTGACGTCTAATATTTAAAATTGTAACAAAAAGGTCACACATTATTGTACGGGACTGTGAAAATAACATATAAATTGTATAATTGTGTAGGGCGTATTGTGTAAATAGTTATATAAACTCGTATATAATAAAATAGAATAGAAAAAAGTATCTTTACGCCCATATCCTAGAAGGGCTAGGCAGAGGCACAACAAGGGCACCTACGACTAGCCAAAGACACTAAGAATATGTTTATTTCACAAGGATATTTGTAAGATACTTGTGAAATTAATATATCGGAACTTTGCAAGATCCTTGTGACTCATATAAATCTAAAAACAACCACCAGATCGGTTTTTTTTGAAATGACTACTGTTGTGTACGTCTATCGACTTTTACAACGTCACCGGGCTAAGGGGCGAGCAGAGTGCTCAGCCAGAGATTGAATTATGGATGGGGCCTTGGACCCCCCTCCCTAAGGGTGTCTCCTGTGAGACCGTACCTCGGCTTAGGGTGGGATCTTGGTTCGTTTCGGAAGAGGATTCGGAAGGGTCTTCGCCGCCTCTGGCGGCGGCAGTGTCGCGATTTAGTATGTGAATATGTAGTGTTGTATGAGGCGTTTGCCTCGGTGATTGGATCCTCTGGGTCTAGAATCACGACCACATCGGATCGCAGCCACTCACATAAGATCCGACGAAAGAAATTCAGCGGGTTTGTGGTTTTCCTTATAAATCAAATTTACAAAAATATGTTACTTGTTATTGTACAATTTCTAGAGCTCAGCATGAGAAGCAATGAATATCAAGCATTTCGGTCTTCTATATATATTCTGAAAACATTTACCAAACAACTTAAATCTATTACTTAATTGCTCGAGAAGTTTATTGTAAATACGTATACATCGGACCACGAAAGAATAACTAAGTATGTGGAGAATACACCAAATACACAGTCACAATATAATAGAGCCCTTTGACTAGTATTATAAAACAGTAACTTCTTTTGTCCTTATATATAATTTTGTGGTTTTTTATACATTTAATAAAGTTTAATTCAAATAGCGGCTCTCCATACAGTATGACCCCATCGGATGTGTCCCCTGTTGGCCGCGACTCTCTTTACAGTTAGTAGCTCTAACTTGCGATTGATAAAATTTAATAGCATTTTATTAACTAACTAATAAAATTAGATATATGCAATCACAGATTTAGTATAATAGGTGGCATTTTGGTTGCCTGGAGTTGGATATGTGCCCGTTTGGCGATAGGTTTGCACTTATCGAATTGTGGGACTTAGTACGAGGGCCAAACTGAAAGTTTTTAGAACTGGCAACTTAAAAGCATTATATTAAAAAAATAAGTTTAAATTTTGAAAATAGAACTCTTTACCAATAATATTGAGTATACATTTCATTCATTTGTCATTTGTTTTACGATTTGGCGGCAAATTGAAAATTGTCTGTGCACGTCAGAATGAATTTAAGCCGTGTACGAGCCAGCACGTACAGTGTTATGTATCGTCGCATAAAGCAAATTTTGTAATAAGCATTTTTACATTAATCCAGCAGTTCGTGTACGGATATCAATCACGCCGCGCGCTCGCATATCATATCATTATATCATTTAGTACATAGTTGCTTCTATCAATATATTATCAATCAATACTTACTATCAAAGACTATCATTTCCCTTAACTATCACTAAAAGGCTGTACGGATCGTACATCCTTTTTTGGTCCTTCGAGAAAAAGACCTCGCGCGTGACTCAGTGACAACGTGGACAAAACGTGACTCTGTTTTACAAGTGAGGTGGAATATCATTAACCTATAAGGAATCCAGTCAAGCTCTTCTGAGTTATCAAGCAATTCGTACATCAGCACCAGCTGCGTTCCAAACATAGCAGCTACCAGCAGCTACGTTCCAGACATAGCAGTTACCAGTAGCTACCTTCTCGTCGTTTCAGCGTCCTGATCGCTGTAATAATACAAGTAAGATCTTTCCAATTTTTTTATTTTCATCTATTTCTACTATCCTATTACGATGACAAGCATGGAGGATCTATTAAAAACCCAAGAGCAAACATTTGGGGCTATAGAGCAAATATACAGCAACTTCAAAAAGGACAGCGCTGAGCGCAAAAATGCAGATTACATCAAACGTCGGTTATTGACTCTAGACGGTTACTGGCAAGAATACCAAACAAATCATATGCAACTGTGTGGATTGGGTGATAAGTCTCACTCATATTTTACATCAAATCAATACGAAATTGTCAAGGATAGGTTTACTAATATCAGATCTGCTATTCAAAATTACGAACCTCTAAAGAAAGAATCGTTACCTCCTCTGATAAGACCAGCAACGCCTATAGGGGTGCCGAAAGGCCAACACGGCCAGCAAACTACTAGCCAAACTCACCAAGGCTCATCTAGCAAAACAGATGAGTAGTTTAAAAAACAAAGTAGCAACTTTAAAGCGTTCGAACATACAATTTCGAATGTCATGTTGGACACCGTTTCTGAAAAATGGGAATTCGATCATCTGTTACGTGTAATAAATACTCGTTGGTCCGCAATCGACGCCCTTCATTGGGAGTTAGACAGCAAATTAGGGGGAAGGGACCCAGGTTACGAAGCCGCGTTCTTCAAGTACGAACAAGCTTATAATGACACTATCAAATCTATCAATAAAAAGATATGGTCAATTTCGCATCGTAATCAGTCAACGCCACAGATAGAACTACCGACTTTCTCTGGCAGTTATCATCAATGGAATTCATTCAAAGACCTTTTTTCTGAAACGATTCATAGCAACCCTTCCCTCTCTAGTGCCCAAAAGATGCAATTCCTGAAATCTAAAGTCAAGGGTGAAGCGGAGAGACTTATACAACATTTACTCATATCATCTGATAACTATTCGATCTGTTGGGACATTTTGAACCACAGGTTTGATAACAAAAAACTAATCTTAAACTCCCATATCGAGATCATGCTCAACATTCCTGTAGCGCAGCAACCATCATACAGTCATATCAAAAGGATCCATGATAACATTTTGGAAAGCCTAAACGCAATCAAAAACCTGGGCATCGAGGTAAATTCGTGGGACCCACTTCTCGTTTATCTTATGTGTCAGAAATTGGACTCTGACACCCATAGAGAATATGTAGCATCCGTTAAGAACCCACGAGACGTACCTAAACTACAAGAATTCCTATCATTTTTGGAAAATAAGTTTTCTGCCATAGAATCAGCACGCCGTAAGCAAGAACAGCCTTTTAACAAGCCATTCATGCGCAATAATGGTCAAAATCATCAATCATTAATTGGATCGAAATATCATGAATCAAATAATTATAACAATAAACAACTATTTCCACACACCGGACGAGCAATTTCACAATCTCTTCCAAGCAAAAAGGTATATGTCGCAAAGTTCTACAAGTGTCCAATTTGTCAAACAGACCGCCACGGAGTTTTTCATTGTGAACAGTTTATCGATATATCACCAGCGCAAAAACGTGACACAGTAGCGAAATATAAATTATGCCAAAATTGTCTTTATTGCCATCATGGAAAAACATGTATTTCAGAAAAAAGGTGCCGCGAATGCAATCAAGCACATAATACCTTACTACATGGAGCATTCGAGTATCTTGAGCCGTCTGCCGGCCCGTCGAACTCAAATAACACGCGCGGCGTTTCGAAATACGAGCATCCACAGGCCGTGCATAGGAACACGCACGTGTCATTACAACGTGACTTACCTGAAATTCTTTTAGCGACAGCACAGATTAAGGTCCAAAAAGCAGATGGAACGTTTACCAAACTAAGAGCTTTATTGGATCAGGGTTCTCAGACGTCACTTATCACTGAAAATGCAGCACAACTCTTAGGGTTACCTCGACAAAAATGTCACGGAATCATCTCTGGAGTAGGTATCAAAGAAAGCAGCTGTAAGGGTACTATTCACATAAGATGCTCTGCGATCAACAGCGATTTTGAATTTGAAACGGACGCCTTAATTATGAAAAACTTAATCAAGAATTTACCCAGTTACTCATTTATCAAACCGACTTGGTCCTATTTGGACAACATAACACTAGCAGATCCTGAATTAAATTACAGTAAACCGGTTTATCTACTATTAGGAGCTGATATTTATTCACTAATTCTTTTAGAAAGGGATTTGTAGATCAGATCAGAATTCGCCTGTAGCACAAAATACACGTCTGGGCTGGATATTAAGCGGGAACGTCAAAACTCTCCACTGCAACGTAGTACTAACAAATCTCGAAGATATACATAAGTTTTGGGAGATTGAAGATATCTCTGAAGAATCAAACCTATCAACAGAAGATAATCAATGTGTACAGTTCTATAAAGACACGACCACTCGGCGAGAAGATGGTCGGTACGAAGTCCGACTGCCCTTAAAATCAACCTTTAAGGAAAATTTGGGCAACTCGAAAGCAAAAGCTATCGCCCAATTTCGATCTTTGGAGCGCAAATTCAGCAAAAATGAAGCCATGCAAAAAGACTATACATCATTCATGGAAGAATATCAATCATTGGGCCACATGGTACCCGCTGCTAACACAACAACGCTCAATTGTTATCTCACACATCATGGTGTAGAGCGCGCCGAATCTTCAAGCACTAAGCTTAGAGTAGTATTCAACGCGTCTTCTAAAACATCGTCAGGGCTTAGTTTAAATGACGTAATGGCATGTGGACCTAATTTGCAGCAAGACTTGCTTTCTCTTATCATCAAGTGGAGACAGTTTCAATTTGCGTTCACCGCGGACATTGAGAAAATGTTTCGTCAGATCTGGGTGAACGCGGATGATCAAATCTATCAAAAAATCATATGGCGTAATACAACATACGAACCTATAAAAGAATATCAACTGGCTACTGTAACGTACGGAACTAAAGCCGCTCCATTCTTGGCAATGATGACGCTGAAGCAATTAGCAACAGATGAGAGATCAAATTTCAGCAGCAACTTGGCTCCAGATGTCCTAGAAAAATCATTTTATATGGACGACCTAGTGTACGGTCAACACGATGTCGAGTCAGTAAAACAGTTATATCACGACCTTATCAGTTTACTAAAAACCGGTGGCTTCAACCTAAGAAAATGGAGATCAAATATTCTCGAACTTAATGACATGTGTTTAAATCAAGACAACTTTAATTTCAAGCCAACGCCTCAAACAAAGACACTCGGCCTCAGCTGGGATCCGCAACAAGACTCCTTGTCATTCGAAATTATTAAATTCAGTGAAACATTAAAACAAGACACTGAACGATCATTATTATCGGATATTTCTAGGCTATTCGACCCCTTGGGCTTATTAGCACCGCTGTCTACAAAGTTAAAGATAATTTTTCAAAATGTGTGGTTGTCAAATATCAGTTGGGATGACGTAATACCCGAAAAAATTCAATCAGAATGGACATCAATAAAAAACGATATGAAAAATATTAACAAAATTAAAATGAACAGATGGATAAAGACAATGGACAGCGACTGTATTGAATTACATGGATTTTGTGATGCGTCGACAAAAGCGTATGCAGCCGTCATATACTGCAAAATAAACAGAGGTGACAAGTCAGATGTTTCATTATTCGTTGCAAAGACTGGGTTAGTACCTAGCAACTCAAAAACGTCACTCCCGAAACTAGAACTGAGTGGAGCTTTTCTTCTATCAAAATTAATGGCTAAAGTCAAGCAGTGCCTTAACAATTATCAAATAAAAATATATGGGTGGAGTGATTCCATGATATGTCTCGGTTGGCTGAACGGTGACCCAGCTAGGTGGAAGACTTTTGTCACTAACAGAGTAAAGCAAATCACTGACGTCATTCCTCCGGAACACTGGCATTACGTAAAATCAGAAGATAACCCGGCTGACTGTGCGAGCCGAGGTTTAACCACTACGCAACTAATAGACCATCCTTTGTGGTGGACTGGACCGCTTTGGCTTTCTAGCTTTAAAGGCCAAGAGCTTCGACCAACTTATTCGACGGACCTAGAACTGAAACAGCGAAAACAGGTGAACACCGTCATGGAGCACAATGTAAGCAATGATATCATTAATGAACTATTAACAAAACATAGTTCATTTATAAAAATCATACGAATATTAGCATGGATTTTACGAATAACTTCCCGAGATAATACTAATAGACAAAATCATCTATCATTATCAGAATTAAGCAAATCAAAAGCTATCATTATCAAATACGTACAGAGTTCAGAATTCATGAAGGAAATATTACACCTAAAAGACAAAAACCAAATACCGATCAAAAGCAAAATATGCGAATTAAACCCATTTATAGATAAAGATGGACTTCTTCGTGTTGGCGGAAGACTCAGAAATGCCGCGCGCACGCGCCGCGGCCTTATCAACGGTGTCGGTTCCATTGCAAATACACTATTCGGCATACTCGATCAGAGTTTCGCCGAACAGTATGCTAGGGATATACAGGCTCTGAGAGACAATCAGAAACATTTGGCTTCCTTATGGAAAAATCAAACTGTTGTGGAAGCAGAACTTAATCTGATCAAACGAGTAGAGAGTTCAATCAATAAACAGCACAAACGTTTTAATCAACACCTAAATAGCCTACAGGAGGAAATAAACATTCAACAAAGTGAACTATCAAAATGAATGACTTTACATTATCATCAGTTATCGCTAACAATGTTTTAGCTAACCTACGGAATATTCAGGACACGTTAGTAGACTCTATAACAAACATATATCTCGGAAAATTCAACCTTCATTTACTGACACCTGACCAGTTGAAAAACGAATTGAATATTATTCTAGGCTTAATATCTAAGGAATTGACAATCCCATTAGACAGTCTCAATATACAATCCGACCTATCCAATATTTATAAGTTACTTACTGTGAAGGCTAAGGTAATGAAAACTTTTATCATTTTTGAGGTAAAAATACCATTAGTGAGCAGAGATCATTTTGTTATCTATAGACTAATACCAATCCCACAGAAAAGCAACAACCACAATATGATAAATATAATTCCAGTATCCGATTACGTAACTGTAAACATACGAAAGGACTCTAACGTTCCTATGTCCGACAGAGATATGCATAACTGCGTCGAATATAACACAGACACCTATATATGTACTTTGAAACAACCAATATATATTTTGCAATCAGATGACGATTTATGTATCAAAAACCATGACTCTAGTCAGTGTGAAACTTTAACATCAAGCTGTAAGAACACATGGACAGATTTACGTAAAATGAATACATACCTATTTTTCTGTTGCGGGCAATGCACCATACGAGTCATATGTGACGATCATGTTACAGTTGAACAATTAACTACGGCCGGAATTATGTCGCTAACCGGTGAATGCATTATCAAAGGGACTAAATTTACGATTTATCCACTCAAAAGCCTATCAAATATTATGAATAAAAAAGCCGACGTCATCGATATCCATATCCCACCTATCAATAACATATTTAATCTATCAATACCCATCTCCTCAATCAAGACTCAATCAACGTCAGGTCATCTGAATGAAATAGAAAAAATCAGTAACCAAATACAAGGTATGAAAGCCAGCGCTGCCGAGGGAGTTCTATCGGATCGAGTATCATATCACGATGTACACCACTATGTAGTCATATACTTGGTGGTAGCCTGCGGACTCATCGCGCTGTTCGTGGTGGCCGCGCATCGTCTGCGAGCGAGGCCAGGGCCTCAGCCGCCGGCGTCAGAGGCTGGCGATCACGCCGCCTCACAGCCTACGGTTCAGTGTATCAGTGAAAGTGTTGTGAACCCGTGTAGTGCGGTCAGTGTCAGTCAGTGCGATCTTAATCACTCAGATGCGATCACATGTGCTAAATCGGGTGCGCGTGAAGATAAGGCTACATCGCCTATTTGTCAAAAAATGTTTAAATCTCTGTAGTAGTTTTAAGTTATTTTTAAAATTAAGAATTAATTGTTTTATCACCTTGTGACTGGCCCGTGAGCATGTACGAGCCAGCGCGTACAGTGTTATGTATCGTCGCATAAAGCAAATTTTGTAATAAGCATTTTTACATTAATCCAGCAGTTCGTGTACGGATATCAATCACGCCGCGCGCTCGCATATCATATCATTATATCATTTAGTACATAGTTGCTTCTATCAATATATTATCAATCAATACTTACTATCAAAGACTATCATTTCACTCAACTATCACTAAAAGGCTGTACGGATCGTACACTATCAGTAGTCTAGTGTATTTTAGCATAAAAATAGATTTTTAGCAAAAATGTGTTGCATTTTTTTTAAATAATTATAATAATCAAAATAAAGCGATTTCGCCAGTTCGCGTATACAAAATCCAGATCGCGCCCACCCGTGAACCAGTTTGCATCCACCATCCTATATCATTTGAGGGGATATAATTTTCTAAGAAATTTCAAAGAAATGTAAGTCTTAAGTATTTCCTTATAAGCGCCAATCCCTAGTTCGGCAGAGAACGTCGAGTATCAAGTGTCACGAGCTTCCTTCGTATTCATTACTTTTTCATTAAAAAAAGCTGATTGTGACGACTCCGGTGGTAAGAGTTGGCCGTGGGATAACTTAGCCATGGAATATCAACCTAGGTCTTCTTGGGTAACTAAGTACATCCATTCACTTTCGCAATGTACCTATGTCTGCAGCTGCACTGTCAACCTTTCATCTGCCATTCTTACAACATGAAAAACGGCTCATGCCCTTATTCATATTTTTAACAATACGTTCAATTCTACTCTTTCTCTGCTCTCACTATTTCGATAGTTCCCGAAGCGCTCTTATTTTCCTATTTATATGTTTTCTTACATGCCCAACTCTCTTTTTCACTAATGTTGGAAAAATCAGAGAATGTAATGTGTATGTGTAATGTAATGAGTGTAGCATCCTGAAGAAACCTCGCGTTGAAGTAGCTTATCCAACGCTCCATTCACGTTATTTCCAGCACACACTCTCCTTTCTACCTACTACTATAAACAGGCTTATTTATGTGTTTCAGCACACTACGTCTGCTAAAACTCTTGAATCCGTTCTGGATACGTCTCTTTCATACACTATTTTGGTTTTATTTGCATTCGAAAGTACGCCTTTCTCTTTCCAGTCGCCATAAATAACCGTAATTAGTGTTTGCAGCTCAGATGATATGGATTCTAAAATTACAGTATCGTTTGTAGATAGCAAGCAGGGCACCACTAGGTCACACTTTTTTTTTCACATCAAAAATATTTTAATTTTAGAATAACAGTCATTTTAAAATCTTAAAAAGAGTTTGTTACATCTGCAGGTACTGAAATTTCTTTTAGAGATTCCACATCGAACATGTTCTAGTAGCTTGAACAGGATGTACCCTCTTGTCGTTTCGAAGCTGTTTTACGAAAATATTTAGTTTCCTTCAATTTTTTTCTTACTTTTTTACCTATTTTGTTCTGTTGTTGTTATTTAATCTTATCGATCGTCAATACCTAATCCTAAGTTATATCTATAATATAAAAATAAATCGCTAAATGTGTTGGTAAGCGCATAACTTCCGAACGACTGGACCGATTTGTCTAATTCTTTTATTATTGGGTTAGTTATTATCGGGAGAAGGTTCTTGTGATAGAAAAACTGGGAAAGTTGCAGGGAAAATGGGAAAAATAACACTTTATTATTTCCAATACTAAACGGGTGAAACGAAGTTCGCTGGGACAGCTAGTTATCAATATATCTAAGTGGTTCAAGTAAAATAATTTTTGTATTAATAAACGAGATTGTA
>NJDC01002380.1:0-10331 GCA_002245475.1 Calephelis virginiensis
AGTGCGGCGGTGCAATTATGAAACTCCTAGCATTGCAGTTGTTCGTGGGCTTGGTAGTTTTCCTCCTTCTGGAATAAAAAAAAAAATAAAGCTATTTCTTATTTAAACATTTCTTGATTGTCCATTTCAATTATTTTTTAAATTTGTTATTATAATTTACCTAACAAAGTTTTATTATATTTCAGAAATGGCAAACACCGAGACATTATATATTAGCTCCCGGAATTACTCGTGTATTTAAGGCCCAAAAGAAATGTGTCAGATCTATCTGCAAACTGCGAATAACCGAATCGTGCAAGCCCTATTTCATTAAATTAAATATTCTCACTATGCCATCAATATACATTTATGAAGTTGCACTAATGGTAAAAAATAGCATTAAAAAATATGAAACACTTAGTTCGAGACGGAAAAACGACAAACTACGAGCTCTGAAATCCAGAACAAATTTGTATCGCAACAGTATCTTTTGCATGGGACCAACAGTATATAACAAGTTGCCTGACGATATTAAACATGAAAATACATATAGCTTTAAAAAATCTTTAAAATCTTACCTAATAAGCAAAGCATACTACTCTTTAAAAGACTTTTTGGAGGATAGGAGTAAGTAATTAAAAAATAATCAAACTGATTTGGACCTAGTGACTATCTAATATTATTAACATTGAATATACCTAATTGTACCTAACTTGACTAATGTTAAATACTATGAAGAATTTATTGTCGACATTGATACTATGTTATAATTAATGAAACTATGTAATTTGTATTTTAATGTGAATGTGAATTTGCACGCCTAATGGGCTTAGATAAGAGCACCTAATATTTATATTGGTAAACACAATTGTGACCTTATCTGCAAATAAAGATGAATTGAATTGAATTGAACATTATTATTTAATACAAAAGAAAATGCTGTAATAACGCAAAGTAAGGTTTTTATACCATATTTAAACAATTGAACCCATAATAATTTGACTACTAGATTAAGAATTAATTTTTGCTTTCAGATGTTTCTACACCAAAAAAGTTTAATAAACAAGTAGTGCGTAAAACCGCATTACTTACACCAAATTGCAGAAAATTATACAAAGAGTATAATAAGTGTAAAAGGAAATTGGAGTTTTGCATAAAAGCTAAAAAATGTGCTATTTCATGTTTAAATGAAGAGTATTTAGAAAAAATGATGGAGAAAATTACACCTATTAGCAAAAAACTTATATGGATGCAAATCAGGCAATCCCAAAAAAAAGGTAAAGGAAGAAGATTTATAAATGAAGAATAATTAATATGTCTGTCTATTTGTAAACAAAGTCCTAAATGTTAAAACTTTTTAAAGAAAATATTTATATTGCCAAGTAAGACAATATTGAATAAATTTATATCCACCTTAAAAATTGAAACAGGCATCAACCCTCATATATTTGAAGCTATAAGTAGAGAGGTAAATAAAAAATATTTTAATTAAATTTATTTTGGTGCAAAAAATATAATGTGTCACTTGGTATAAAAAATTGAAATTTATTTGTTTTTAGGTACATACTTGGGAAGAAAATAAAAAATTCTGTTCAATTCTTTTTGACGAAGTTTGCATCGAGCCTGGTTTAACATATAATAAGTATAAGGATGTTATTGAGGGATTTGTGGAATTAGACTCAAAGTCCAACGACTTTGCAGACCATGCTCTAGTATTTATGCTTAGGGGAGCAATCCACAAATGGCAGCAACCTGTGGCATTTTGCTTTTGTAAGGGACAAACATCAGCTATGAAGCTGAAGAATATAATAAAGAATATTGTGGTTGCTGTGACTAACATCGGACTAAAACCTGTTGCACTTATCAGCGATCAAGGGGCAGCATTTCAATCTGCCCTAAGAAGTTTGCAAGATGAAACTAGAAGAGAGCAAATATTAGCTGAGGAACAAACTGGTATGTATATACATAGTTTATATAAAGTTTTAGTCAAACAAGTTAAATAACTAGTCTAGCCAAAAATTCTGGTAAAAAGCTAAGGATTAGCCGAATGCTTGTGTATCTTGCCATCCAAAGGTAAACTGAAACTATGTCTGATGATGACAGTGAGAGATCCGGCCTGGAACAAACCAGGCCAATAATGCAGTCAAGGCCAGAATTCATCAAAATCCCATAGAAAAGCAGAAAATCCTTTTCAAAGAATTGAGAATCCCACCGAGGACACTTTCTTAAATCATCTAGCAAGAATTAGGTCTAGGGGTTAGAAACCTAAGGAAATCTTTTTTTAAGTTATAATAAATCATGTTATAATTTCAGATGATACTATCATAATTGAACAATGTCGATTAAGTGTAATATATGACCCATCTCACTTAATCAAGGGTCTTCGAAATAACTTTTTGAATAGTGACATTAAATTGGGAGAAAATATTGCAAGATGGAGCGACATAATAGAGGTCTACAAGACTGACTGCAAGCATGCAAACATTAGACTTCTACACAAATTAAATGATGAACATGTCATACCTGAAAAAATTAAAAAGATGAAGGTACATTATATTTTTAAATCTTTACAACATTTTCGTATATAATTGCGTAACCGCGTAATAATATTATATAATCGCCGCTATGGTCGAGTGGTCAACGCGAAAGGTCCTTGGTTCGATTCCCGGGTCTGGCAAATTGTTCTATGACTTTTTCAGATTTTCTGCGTTGCCTGAGATTGGATTTGTGCCCGATTGGCGACACACTTGCGGCCCGTCACATCATGGGACTTAATATCGTCGGCTAATCTTGTGGGTATACTAGCATGTACCTCTTGTCTCCCTTTTCGAGAATATATGGGCGTGACGATATTTATTTTAACAATTTCTTACAAGAAAAATATAGAATTACATATTATGTAACAACCCAACTTTTGTTTCTTCAAAGTTATAAACTCTTCTACCCTATTATTACAAAGAAGAAATATTTTATTTTTTTATTTTTTGTTAGTTTACCTAAAAAATAATGGACCGGATATAAAAATTCTTTCATTAGCTAAATAGCTCATTAAGGGTTAACAAAATTTTTATTTTAACTAAATGGCTTTCACTATCCACAATTTAGTGAAAAACATATTCTTTTTAACAAAAAGCTGTTTTTTACCAAAATCGGTACAGTAAAAACCAAAATGTAGGTGGTGAAAGCCACTAGGAGATGCTAGTTAAATAATAAAATACTATTTGTTATATGCTGTCCTATATTCCTGCCGTGTTAATCTTTATTTTACTTATGTCTTTTTAGGTAAAGAATTGTACTCGTGTATTTAGCAAAACGATGGCTGCCACATTAGCGTACTCTTCCGAATTTCGTAAGTTAAATAGTCTATTTTCCTTCTAAGTATTTGATATTGTACTATTACTCATAATTTAAAACAAACTTAGTACTTTTTTTTTAACATCGGAAGCAAACAAGTAGATGATTTCCCTGATGGTAATGCAGATTATACCATCTGGCTTCGTGTCTGGCAGCTTATGAAAGGCGAGCTGCATAAGCTTACTGTGACTAACAAAATGACTTCTACTAGGTGGTAGAACTTCTAAGCAAGCACTAACGTTATGGCGACAGGATTAAGTAGGGTACTAATATGGGCGAGTTATAGTAAAGCTCTTCTAAAAGTTGACTATTTTTGATAATAATAAAACTATGCTCGACTTTTACGACCTGCCAAACATAATGGCCGTTGCCATTCTATAAAGTTCAAACTACCTCAAACCTTGTCTATAATATATTTGGATTTATTTAATAATTTGAAAATAATATTAGGACAGTTCTTGTTTTAGAATAAGCATGATAAGATGATGATTGTCAGTCATGAGCCACATAAGTGGTATAGGTTTATGTTGGGTGTTAAAGTTATACAATTAGGTTTTTTGTTGCAGGCAATTACTCTGATGGGACTCCGGTCAGCCCAACATTAAAGAACACGTCGAAAATCATTTCCTTCTTTGACGACGTTTTTGATAATGTAAATGGAGCTAGTTTTAGAGCGTTAAAAAAAAGGAAAAACACTGCGAAGTGTTGTGACAAATAAAAGTGCACATCATAAATTTGGGCAAGAGGCAATTCAGAAATTTAGGGATATGAGATATGTCGATAAAAAAACAAAGAAAAGTTAGTACCTACACAAAAAAATTGGGTTGTAACTTTAAAAAGTTTTGAGAGACTGTGGCATTTCTTTAACGAAAAAAACATAAAAATTATGCGCCCGCGCTACTTCAATTCTGACCCTATTGAAAACTTCTTTGGTCAAGTGCGGGCGTATAATTATAGAGATAATAACCTAGATTGCCACAGTTTCAAAAACACCTTTAGATCATAATCATAAAATTTCATTCCAATACTTTTAATTGTGAAGAGGATTCAGCTGAGCAATTATTAAATTTACAATCATTGTTCGCCATTGATCAAAACTTGATAGAAAACGAATTAGCTGAATCCTCGCGCGAAATCAATTTTAACCCGCAAAATTTACAAGTGACAGCAAGTCAAGAAAGACTTACTGTGCACTCACAAGCCTATACTACCGGGTGGTTCATAAGAAAATTTTTAAAAAATATTGAATGCTCCACTTGTGAAACGAATTTGATAGCCAAAGAAATATGTTCTGTTCACAAGTGGATATCTCAAAGAGAATTTAAATCCATGCAAAATAATTTAAAGAAATTGACCTACCCTTCTGAACAAGCAATCAGATTATTTAAAAATATTACACGAGAAACCTTAGAATACTTTGAAAAATATCCTGAAAAAGGAAATGTAAAGAATAACTTGAAAAATTCAATCGTATCCAAGTATTCTACGGATTTCCTTACTTGTGAGTTGCACAAAAATGTTAAAGAGCTCTTTCTTGACTACACTCTCGCATTATCAATATTTAATTGGTGCAACTCTATCAATAAAATTTTAAAAGGGTCAGACATACTCAGATTACCTAAAGAATTGCCTCCAATGCAAGATAAAGCATTAAAAAAATATAAGAGCAAATTAAAAATAAGAAAGAAATAATATTCACTGTTTTTTATTTTTTTTCTTTCATGGACAAACATTATAAACGAAAACGAATATAGTATAGCCTACTGCAATGTTTTTTAGCCTAAAGACCCTGCATTTAATGCTACGTTGTAACCATAGATTTAGAAATTAGAATGTTCCTAAATCTATGGTTGTAACGTGAAGCATAATGTTATTATCTGTCCAACCTATCTGTCAAATTCTACTATTGAGGTTGAGAACGTCAAAATAATTTACAGGGAGATTGTCATCTGATGCGTAGCATTACTAAGTAATGTGAGGAGACTAGACAGTAAAGAGTATATAAATACTACCTATCACAGAACAATATTACTAGACAGGACTTCCATATCCATTTGCTATGTATCAAACCCAAATTTTGTATAAAGTTTACTTGAAAAGATATAACCTGGTATAACCCGTTTAATTTGAAAGTAAGTCTAAAGGCATTCAACCTAGTGTCTAAACAATTTTTTTTTTATTTTTTTATATAAAAGTTGCACCAAACTGCTAGACAGTCTGATTCATTGTTGCCATTTACAAATTAAAAATAGACTTATGCACAGGTTATTAAATGTACAAGGATTTACGCTAGGAACTTATCTATATCTTCATTTGCAACGTATAGTTTTAGGACTCTGTAGCCAAAGGTCAAAAAACGATACCCTTACAGATTCGTCATGTCTTTGAGGGCTCCTATCAAGACGTGGTACCTACCACATTTTGCGTTTGTAAATCCTATGACACTCGAAAAGCTCCGAGTAATACACGACGTCGCAGCCAAGACCAGAAAAGTCGCCCTCAACGACATGCTGCTGATCTTCTACAGCCAGCAGTAACAAGCGCTGCGTACAGATCGACTCGCTTCGCTAACTCTGGCGAGGCGATAGGCGTGACGACCAACTTCCGGAAGAATACAAGATGACGTCATTGATATTTGGTGCATCGAGTTCTCCATCGATAGCTACATAATTTAAAGAACTTGAATGCACAACAGCATCAAAAAACTCACCCGGAGGCCGCTTCCGCCATCATAAAGAATCATTACGTAGACGACTACTTGCACAGCTTCCGAAACCTCGAAAATACTCTGCGCGTGACTAAGAGTGAACAGGAAGTACATCGTGCACGTGTGAAATCACATTTTTAACTAAAACAGTGGAAGTCCAACACAGCATCACTACTGGAAGCCCTGGTGGAAAATTAACTTAGAACTTAAAAGATATGGAGTCATACAAGTCTGAAGAGAAGACAGAAAGTGTACCCGACGTGATATGGAAAATGAACACCGACGAACTCACTTTCAATCTTAACTTACTTATCTTACTAACTAGTACATCGCAGACATTAATTGAAGAAGAGACGCTTACAAAAAGAGAAGCACTGCATGTCGTTATGTCACTCTTCGAACAGCTCGGATTCGCGTCACAATAATTATGGCGAAACAAGTATTAGGTACAAGAAATTTGGCGGCGTGGGAACATCGTGGGATGACGAGTTACATGAAGATTTAACGGAACAATGGCCACTGAACTGGACTAGGCATCAGAAAAATCTGCGTGATATATCAATCCCAAGATAATATCTCAATTACAGTGACTCAGACAAAATGCAACTTTACATATTCACGGACGCGAGCGAGTCAGCCTATTCCGCAGTCCTATTTTGGAGAGCGATGAGACCTAGTGGCGAAATAAATCTATCTCTTGTCGTAGTAAATCCGAAGGTGGCACTTCTCAAATTAACTTCTCAAATTAACCGAGGTTGGAACACAGGTAGCAGTCATAGGAGTCTGGCTAGCAGAAACAGTTATATCAGAAGACGACAGAAAAGCTGACTTTCAAATATTCTGGACTGACAGCAAGACGGTTTTTTCTTGGATACGTACCGTCTGTCGTTCATACAAGCCGTATGTAACTCACCGGCTGGCACTTTTAGAAGATTGTTGCCGAGTAAACGAGTGCCGATGGATATCGACGAAGTTAAACGTAGCTGACGGCGCCACAGGAGACGTCCCGACATGGTTTGGTAAGCAACACCGTTGGTATAAGGATCCTGACTTCCTCCACGAAGCTGAAGAACTGTGGCCGATTGAGACTACGTTAACTGTAAATAGCTCCACGGGCGAGGAGAAAATACAACACGCCAACCCAACAGTTTGTATAACAGTAAGTTCAACAGTCCTTATAAGTATTATGGCTCTTTATACGTCCAATAAAGTTTAATAATTTAGTTTTAAGGCCGCTGCTCCCTTTATGGCCGAGTAGTAAGGAAGCTTGTATCTTTTGATAAATCTACGCAGTTTGCTATAATTCTAGATTATTAAATTTAATAGGATTTGATTTGCTAAGCAATCAAAGTTCATAGACGCGAGCGCACATTTAGTGTAAAAGGTTTTTTGTGAATAAAATACATTCAAAATCAAGCCAGGAAACTGTACTCCTCTAAGAAGATATAAGTCTGAAGCTTCCAGTAAATGCTGTTGCACCAATCCAGATATAGTACCCATTTTCATTGGTTGCGTTGTCGCGAAGATGTTAAGAGTTAGTGCTGTAAATGCAATAAATAATGGTCAGCAATAAAGAGATTGTAGACAAGAAGTCAAGGAAAAGGAAACAGATTATGGAAACGACCATTTCATGGTTGTATTGGATTATTTCACAAAATAACTAGAATTGTTTGATATTTTTAACCAACAAACCGACAGTTTTTTTTTATATAAGAAGCAGCAAACGAGCAAGTGGGTAAGCTATTGGAAACTGATCACCACCGTACACGGACATCCGTAACATCAGTTGTATCATAAATGCCTTGCCGACCTTTAAAAAGTGAATAAGCTCTTTTCGTAAAGGTTCCTAAGTCGTATCCGTTTGAAAATACCGCCTTTGAATTTAATTTGAAATTACGTACACTACGTACGTTACGTATAGATATGTGGGACATTTGTACTACTCATATCACTCTAGGTGCTACTTTCTTGCTGAGACAAACTTGGTAACTGGTTGGTAGAACACAGAGGTTAAGAGAGAAACACGGCATCGGCGACCGCAACGTCAAAAAATGAAGATTGATAATTTCCCGGCCATTGGCAACCCGAGTTACTCTGCGTCGAATGCGGTTAAAAGGAAGAAGTTAGTACGGATGCCCCTGACCAGAGTTGAGAAGCCGCATTTGCGCTTTGTAAAGTTGCGAGCGATGTGTCGGTTTGATGTAGGTACTATCTCGCCTTTCTGAACACACCTAGTTTTAATATGCCATTTTGAATGCCATGATGCCATGAATAAAAACTGCACTATTTATAATTTAACAGTTTTGTGCTCCTCTAGATACCTTAAGAGCTAGACGTTTATTATGGTTTCCATAGCTTTGGAGAACAAAGGAGAGGCTATGGGTCGATAGTCGGACGGATAGCAATTATGTACCTTCTTTAGGAATCGGGTTCACTAAAGCGGTCTTGCATGATCTCGGAACAATGTCTAATGAATAGGAGAGCCGGAACAGTCGCGTTAGAACAGTGCCAACTCAGGAGCGCACACTTTTAGAATTATCGGAGGGATGCCATCAGGCCCACTCGACTTATTGATGTTCAAAGAAAAGTAAGTGCTCTAGACAATGAACTCCACAGAAACTTAATTTCTTGCATAGAAACTGCATCCCGCGGCATAAATGATCATCTAAAGTCGAGTTATAAGTAAAAAGAGGGCTCAGGAGTTCGGCTATTTCTTTCGCAACATGGGCCAACAAGGAATCAATCACGTTGAAAAATAGTTCTTACAAGTAAGTACTTAATTTCTTTGGCTACTACATTTGTCGTTATATTAAGGCCAAATTATAATAAATAAATTGTAGCATGTGTCATTGTTGTTTGAACTATATAATTGTAATTGTTCATTAAAATTCATTCAGCAGTTTCTACGTGAAAGAGTAGGCAACAAACATCCATCCATGCTTACAAACTTTCGCGTTTATAATTTAAACTGCTCCGGCGAACTTCGTTCCACCCGTCCAGTTTGTATGGGAATAATAAATGTTGTTTGACTTAGTTTCATCGCAATCGAACGGGATAAAAAGTATCCTATTCTAATTAATTATTTCTCGTACTAAGTTACCTCCCATCACAGAACAATTATAGTACTTCGACCTCCCATCAATGTTTAGCCAAATCAGTTTAGCCATTCTTCAGTTTAAAATAGTGTAACTAACACGATTTACTTTTATACAGGCTTATTGGAAATGTGTCCCGATCCCGTTAAGGGGGTGTAGATGAGGTCACTAGCTAACTAATTACCCATGAGTATGCGGGGAAAAAGTGAACCAATCACGAGTTATATATTTTTTTGCTTTTTTTAAAAAAATAGGGTAATACAACTTTCAAAACAAGATTTTAAAAAAACTACGGCGTATTTTAGTATAAATATTTATTATCCAGTTACAGCTTACTCTAGTACATTATAAAACATAATAAAATAAATAAAAACATTCATAGTTTTGAAATAACAGATAGAAAACTCTACATTTTTTATGATTTTTACAATGTTGTTTGGAATAAAGTGTATTTTTTTTAAAAAAATCACCTACTACTTGGACGGTAGAACATTTTAAAAACATCTACACATTATTAGCTAACAAGATACAACATTTACACAAAAAGTTACATAATAATTTTAATCAAGATTAATAAACATAAACAGGAAATGAACCTTGAATTTGAAATTTTCATTTTAATCAGTGCAAACATTTTATAGCTGTAAATCGATTAGAACACTAGATCTAGCGTTGCCTTAAATTGATTTACACCTCATTTTCATAGTGAGATCCTCTATTCCTAATGCAAATACGCATACTCTTCCTAAGACTAGTTTTCACTACAGCACTTGACAAATTATTTTTTATTCGTTCTGCTGCACTTACAATACGGCTTCTTATCTCTTCTATTGAAGAGACAGGAGAAATGTCGTAGACTAAACTTTTCATATGCCCCCAAACGTAATAGTCCATGGGTGTAAGGTCTGGGGATCTTGCCGGCCAAGGGATCGGTCCTCCTCTACCGATCCACCAGTCGGGAAAATTTGCATTTAACCGCTGTCTCACGGTAATTCTAAAATGTACCGGACATCCATCGTGTTGGTAAATCATTTCCTGTCTCGTTTGTAGAGGCACGTCTTCAAGCAGAGAAAACATATCCTCTCACAGTAAATTTTCATAAGCTGCACCCGTTAAATTATTTGGCAGAAAATGTGGTCCAATTAAATTATCATTTATTATTCCCATCCACACGTTTAGAGAAAAGCGTCGCTGCG
>NJDC01002380.1:10526-32959 GCA_002245475.1 Calephelis virginiensis
TTTCTAAGAACTTTCAGTTTGACCCTCGTAAGACGCATTTTCCCAATCTCTACTAAAATATTCCTACGATCCATAAAACAAGCTATTTTTTAGATCTATTAAGATATTTAGTTTCAATGCTTAAATAAGGTCGTTATATAAAAACACCGATCATGGAAGTTAGCCACTTTAAATTTTTATTAACTAAAGACGCAATTACCCCAAAACGAGAAAATGCGTCTAAAGTTGTCATTTTTTTAAAAATCCTTTATAACTTATTATATTATTACACAGGCAAAAACAAACGAATTTATATTGTTTTAAAGTTCATTTGTAATTAAAGATTTTGTATAACTATTATAGGTATATATTTTGTAAAAAGAATTCAAACTTCGTCGAACTCAAAATGGTACGCAATTACCTCAGGTGACCTTACCCTATTTAAAAAAAAAAGGAAAAAAAAAGTAACTTGTGATTGGTTCACTTCATCTTTCACTTCTACGTAGTACTCTAATTGGTCTGTGGTTCACTTTTTCCGGGCATACCTACTCATGGGTAGGTAATTAGTTAGCTAGTGATGACCTCATCTACACCCCCTTAACGGGATCGGGACACATTTCCAATAAGCCTGTATATTAGTGAGATTTACAAATGTAAATTTCTGGTCAATTTAATACCTAAGGTTCTTGGCTAATCATTACTGGTTGTCACTTCATGTCTAGATATCAAAATATCAATTCTACTCAAACCCTATTAAGCGTCAATGCTTTTGTGGAAATCGTGCACAATAATTGACAGCAAAAAGTTATAAATATTCACTATGCCACCGATGAGTTTAGTTTTAAAGGACATGTGCTTAAATTGCTGGTTCGAAAACCTGTAATACTACCTACCCATTTGTTTTGTTAGTTACCCACCTATCTATTTTCTGGCTGAGCGTTAATAGCGTAACCCTTCTTCAACTTGGAGGTGCTCTCTACAAGTCGGCCCGATCTATGGACCTATCAATAATAGGTTCATGGTACGATCATACAAGTAATTAGTCGTGTGTCTTGCATGTTTTTTTAACAAAATACTAAGTAAACATTTTTTGTAATTTGAACAAGATAAAGAGGCCCGCCTTACGCAGTATGTGTGATGTAAATAAAACAAACATTTGCTTACACTTTTTAATCATACATGTATTCCTCATACTAGATAGGTATAATTACAATCAACAAGCGCAGCATCACATGGCATACATGCTACTAACTATTGAAAAATAATATATCTGTAGCAAAAAATAAGTCACTAATTCATACAGTATGTTTTATGTATGTTTAATAAAACACAATAAGTACTATTCCAATATAGGGAATGCATAAAATTTGAATCTTAAACTTAATGCCTTACAAAAATACTTTAGAACAGAGCATTGTAAATTTGTGCTTTAAACAAAAAATACAAATATCTAAATTAGACATGTCTTTATAATACCTAATGACAGGCAATAATGAATACACACAAAACCATATTCATCACAATTGTTATCAAAATCGTACAAGATGGTATATCCTCCAAAAATTTAGCACCACTTATCAATGTCTCACTAAAAATGCTGAATGTTATTTATTAAAACAAGTTAAAAGTACAGCCGGTGCCAGATTGATCAAATTCTGTTGCAAAAGTGCAGATACATCTGGATCTGACTGTACAACTTAGTAAACTACTTTTTCTTATAATAAGGACAGTAAAATAGATTAAATTAGGCCACTTATATTAATATGACAGTGTTTGCATGGATAGATGAGATTATAGATGTTTGTAACTGGCTTTATAGTGGTGGTTCATGCCATTTTGAATGTTTTTCATGGACAAGTTGCACAATCCTTACGTGTACAGCTTGATACTTCTCAAATTTAGGTGGAATAGGACACAGTCTGTAGACAACTTCGTCTCCAGGTAGAGGTACATATTCACCTTCAATACTGAAAGTTAAATTTAACAAGATTAAGATCACATGATAGAGATAATAAAAAAAGGATTATCAAATTGAGCAACAATTGGAAACTCCTTTGTATGAAATTTGGACAAAGGTTTTTTTTTATTTCATACTGAAGTTAAAAGCTTAAAATTTAAGATGTTTCTCTAAAACTGTTAAGTGTTATAACAGGGGTCTATCTATTAGGTCTTGGTTATGACACATAAGCTGGGATCTGTAAGCTATATAGGGCCACTTGATCCTTATAAAAAAAAGTTTTAAGTATTTTAAAAATTGTCAAATTTTAATCTTTTTAAATTCGTAAACAAAGATGAATAACATTAAATTTTTTGCTCAATTTTACTTTTTATAATAATTTGTATGAAATTAAATTAATTTTATTGTTACTTATCCAAAAACATTGTATAATTTTTAGAACTGTAATTTTTGTTTTTGTTTTAAACATTAATTTTTAATGCTATAAAAATAACAGTTAGCAATATATGAAAAGTTAAGCAATTATGTAATTTTGTCACATAAAGAAATAAAAATGTGAAAAAACACCGGTGTTGTCTATTTATTATTAAACAAATAATAAATAAGCAGTTTAGAAATCAACCCACTCATTTAGGTAAACATTATTCTCTTCAATAAAACTTGAATAATTTTTTTAAATTAATTTCTAACCAAATTCTCTTAAAACCAAAAGGGTTTGATTCCAACTGTTGATTGTTTTGACCTGGGAATACCCAAAAAATATTCTACTGAATGTTAATAATTTTATTAATGTCAGTGCTTGCTATATTCATTCAGTCAGTAAGTAATTTTCGCATGTTGCAATTTCTACTTAATTTAATTGTTTAAGTACCTATTCAAACTTATTTTTAACTAGCTTCTACTTACAGCTTTGCTCACATGCTTAAGTATATTTTTTAAATTAATTGTAGCCTATGTGCTATTCTGATGTATAAACTATTAGCAGCTTCCGGCTTTGCAGGGGTGGACATATTTCTCTATTTTAATAGTAGTAATGTAGCCCATGTTCATCAGGGATAATATCATACGAGGATTGTGCAAAGTACTGGCGTAATTTTAGAGTCTATTAATTAGAAACAATCCAGTGGAACATTCTACAGAACCTGCGGACGCGCAACCGCCGCGGGTACTGGCAAACACCGGGCTTTGAGTTTATTCATTACAAATATTCAAATATTAAAACTTTACTTTCTATTAATAGTGTAGATGATGATAGAAGTTTTACTAAACAAGTAAATCTCCTTTCGGTAGATTTTGAGTAACAGAGTAACTTACATCCATTCATTTTTACGAAGTTTTGCATTTGTAATATCGTTAGTTTGGTTCTTAATATTGTTTGACGCAGTATTTTCATCTAGGCTCTAATATAATACATTAAATAATAATAATAATAAATATCCATGGACCAATTACACAAATTGAACTAACCACAAAGTAAGCAAATTATATCCGTGTTATGAGTAGACAATGATACTATGTAATAGAAATACATCTAGATAAACCAGCACAAACTTATCAAAAGCTAGACCCGGAAACACAGAAATTGATGTTCATCACACACATGCCTACCCTCATTGTGAATTGTACCCAAGCTTCACTGATGGTGGGTCAGTTAGATGTGTACGCTAGCCCCTATGCTGACGAGGTGGTAAAAAAAATGTTGCATTTTAAAATTAAAGAAAATACTATTACCTTCAATAACAATTACATATAAACTTAAAAATGTTTAATAACTCCCAACCAAAACCTGGCCATAATATAGCTAAGACCGCATTGTAATAGGACACTCCCTTCAAAATTTATAAAGCCACAAACAGACACTCATACAATGATATATTACTACACACATCTTGTCAGGTTGACAGTTAAATAAGTAAGTAAGTATTAAAAATATTTAATATAAATTATTTTGGAATTAAGTATTAAAATATTCAAAACTCCCTGATACTCAAACTATTCAATTAGTCTTATTTCATATTGCAAGTTAAAATTTTGCTAGCGCAGAAATTAAATCTGACCCAGAGAAAGTTATGTGAATCAGACCACACAGGCTCTCATACTACTACCGCTAGCAATTATTAAACTTCTGTGGTGAAATTTTGAAATTCCTCTCTAACCAATTTTGTTGGTAGATTAGGCGAAAATTGCTATTATAAAAATGTTAATTTTATGTGTAATGACAAACTCATTTAATATTATTAAACAGAACTGTGTAGCCAAAGGATATAACTATGGACATAATCAGTAAAAGAGGACCTTAAAAATTTCACCAAAGGAGTTGAATCCTCAGTAAAACTCAAATAGTAAAATTGGAGCATTCGTCTTCAAAATACTAGAGTTCAAATGAGGTTATTAAAAAGTTATTTTTTGTGGAAAGAATGACAGATGAAAGATTGACAAAGCAGATATACAATGCGAATGTGGATGGATGTAGGTACCCGGGGAGACCAAGGCTGACATTTCACGATCAGATCAATCGGATATTATCCGAGGGTGGTGTCAAGAGTCTCCAAAACCGGCGTGTTTGTATGAAAAGGGTTATGAATGTGAAGGAAGCAAGACAGGTTTGTCAGGATCATGAGGTCTGGCACTCGATACTCTCTGCCTACCCCGTAAGGGACTTGGCGTGAAGATATATATATATATATTATTTTTTGTTTCTTTAAAATCTGTGAAAAATTGTCACAAGCACAGGACACGCGCTACAACTAAATATACGTACTCAGATATATGGACGAAAAGATCTTCTCCACCCTTATCTGGCTTTACAAACCCGTGACCTTTTTGGCGACAAAAAGATTTTATCTTCCCATGTTCTAATGGATTTTGCAACGCTCGCTCTGACCTATAACCACGAATAAATATTAACCATCAATATTAATATGTATTTATTTCAGAATCGAAAGTTGTTTATTAATTTAAACTTACGTTGAGGCAGTTCGATTTCTTCGTGTTATGATAGGACTAGGTAGCTGAAGATGTCCAAAGGTTTTATTTGGAGAATCATCACTATTAAACCCGTTGTCGCTTGACATTTTTGCGTGTATCAACGAAATAACAAAACGATACAGTTAAGAAGATAAGTACAGGGCCACGTAAAAATTAAAATATTATTTAAAAGCTCAAGTGAGAAGAAAAAAGTTTTTGCAAACAATTTACAATTAAACAAATCTGTCAAATTGACAAATGACAACGTAACAAATTGTCAAATTTATAAACTACATTGACATTTGGATATTGACAATTAAAATTCCTATTATCATAGAGTACGTCCGTAGCTATTACAACTTCATGTTCTTCCTCTGAGGGTTGGGCAGTTACTTTACTCTTTATAGGGTTCAAAAGGTACCTATTCAAAGTGTTCTTCTCCCATCGTCGTTTTTATGACAATGTCAGTTACCATAATATTTTGGTTTCCATGGACTTGTTATTATAAACAGGGGGGTGATTATGTATTTCAGTTGTCAACTAAAACTGTAAAAGTGTATATCAAATGACGTCATTTGTGTTTGCTATCTCTATTGTATTTCTGTTGGTCACTGGAGATAGCAAATAAAAAACACGTCATTTGACAGCGATTCGATGTACACTCATCCATTTTGAGTGGGTAACTGAGTTACATAATCACCCCCCTGGAATGATATCTATTCAAAAAAAGAACATAATAATAGAAAAATCCTAATGAAGGATAGCATGTCTTTTGCTTAAGGCCTAATCACACTGACGGATTACAAGCGTTTTCAAGGCGTGCAAAGTCGTCTCGACCAGGCAGCGAAACCACTGCGATCGCAGAATTTCATACAAATATACATATCTTCACGCCAAGTCCCTTACAGGGTAAGCAGAGGGTATCCAGTGCCCAACCTTATGATCCTGGCTGACCTGCCTGGCTTCCTCCACATTCATTACCCTTTTCATTCAAACACGCCGGTTTCGGAGACTCTTGACCTCAGAACAATAACTAAAGCATAGAAGGAAGGCAAAAATAAAAACCCATATTCAATCGTTCACTCTATTCTACCGTATGATATGAGAAATAAGGGAAAAAGAGATAAATGATTGGCTCTTTGCTTCACTTGGCTTTCGTGACTATGTCACGAAATGAAATGTCATTTGGTCCTAATGGTTCTAATTTAACTCGGCCGAATTTTGTATGACTTTTATTCCAAGCAATGAAAGTTTGTTCACTGTACAATTTAATTTAGTCGCATGTACGGTGTTGTCAATTGCGTCTTGTGTTCGGACACTTACGTGTAGTTTTTATCAATATTAATTTAGTTATATTATTAGAAATTGTGATATATCTAAAATATACGAATGCTTTGACCCTGTGGCACAATGTCTTGTGTATTTTGGGGCTGCAAGTCCCACTCATCACGAAAAGAAAATACCCAAGAACTGTTGTCTTTCCACCGGTGAGTTTCTTTTATTTAATTTTACGAAATGTGATCTGAAAAATTGATCAACATACGTAATAGATTCTGTTGAATAGCCTAGTATACAAAAAGATTTATAATATCCATTACATTACAAGGTAAAGCGATTAATTCGCTATTTTTATAGGTTATATTGTTATTGTGCATAGTGATGCGTATAATAGTATCGATACTTTCATTTTTATAGATTTCCTAAAAACGAGGAGCTCAAAAAGGATCAAATTGGTATGCAAAATTGGAGTCCAGGAAAACACAGTCACATATGCTCAAAGCATTTTACTCCAGATTCATTTAATTTTGCAAATGTGAAATGGAGACGACTTCAAGAAGATGCTGTACCTACATTATTCCTTAGAGATGAACCGGTATGATAATCAATATTATTTTATGAAGAAGCTAGCTGTTGCCCGTATCTTCATACGCGTGCCTTTTTCATTACTGAAGTGGGTCACCCATTACACCTAGATATATTAAAAAAAAGTCTATGACTTGTTGTTACACCAAATATTCATAAGTTTTATTTTAAAATTGATCAAACCATCTTTCTAACAAACACTGACCGTAAGATGATGTTTAATATAAGTTGAAAACATAAATTAATTTTACCTTTCGCTTTTTTAGTAAAATCACCAAATTTATGTTTATATTTTAAGTTAATAATAATATATATTTTTAGGATCCCATGGAACCACCAGAAAAACAATCGAGATTGTGAACCTAGTAATTTTTTGCGAGAGTGTCTCGGCAGGGTTTTATATTCTTGAATCTATTGAAGTTATACTTCTTTTGGCGCGTTAGGAAAAAATGATGAGGGTAAATTTTTACGATGCGCGCGCACACCGTCACGAAAAACCGACATGATGAAGTTAGCTAAAGATAACATTTTAGTTTTTAAAAAGATTTTTATCTTATTACGCCGAAGAAGTGTAACTTCTAACGCGTGTACATAAGTACACACACACTTTTTTTTAATCTTTAACATGATGGTGTTTATTAAATGTTTAATTTTGACAATGCTATGGTTACTAGTTGTTTTAATTAATTTGAATTAAAAAGTCGTTCCTTGTATTTTTTTTTATTATTAATATTACTACTTCTTCAGCATAGCCTTTTCCCAACTTATTCTATTCCAGCCTTACCTAATGTGGTTGGATACAGTAGTTTACACGGAGCGATTGCCATCTGACCTCCGAAACCCAGTTGTTACTGGGAAATACCACACCCTTTTGGAAATACTGATTGTCAGACTATTTCGGCGTCTGACCGACGTTGACGACTGTCAAAGGTCTACAAATGACAACCGGGACCAATGGCTTAACGTTCTTTCAGAGGCACGAGGCAAGCGATATAAATCGCACATTACTTCGAAAAATCATTGGTGCGCGCCGCGGATTCGAACCCGATACCCTCTGTGTAGCAGTCCATTGGTATCGCCACTAGGCTATCTTTGCCTTACTACATATTCAAATGTTATTATTTTTGGTTTTTTATTATAGGTGACTATTACTAGTACTAGCTGACCCACCGAAACTTCCTATCAATTTTATTTTAAAATTTACGCTAGCCTTACCTTATACCTACTTTTTCTTTAATATTCTTCTTCGCCTGACAATAACAAATACAACAATAAAGAATCAGCGAAATCGGTTTAGCCCTTCACGCGTGATTTCGTGACCAAATAAAATAGAGATTAATTTTTACTTAATAATATGTATATACCAGTTTGCTAGCCCAGTGAACATCGTATCACTCAGTTACTCTAACCCTACTCCTTATACCTACACCTATTTTTTTCTTTCATATTCACCTTGTGACAATAACAAACACAACAAAAAAGAATTAGCGAAATCGGTCCAGCTATTCACACATGATGTTGTGACTGAGTGAATTAGGTAGGTATTAATTTTTATGCTTATAGTTAACAGGTTCCTTAGCTATTAGCTATTACCTATATAATTTTAATATAAAGTATATTTCAATAGAACCTAGCAATTCATGATGTCGACGACAGTAAATAGTACAAAAACAAAATTAATCCATTTGAAATTTTATATGTGAAGTTATTTTTTTGTTTACATGTTTACCAGATTCTATTGTAAAAGACTGTATTTCTTGAAGTATATGGTGTATATAGATAGAATTTGATGGAATGTATGGTAAACTATCGATACATTTCTTCGAAATAGTTACAACACTACGCAGCAAAAAACTAATGACAACCTAGAAAATCACGAAACGTTTTTTGTATACGTGTCCTTTGCTTACAATACAGTCGTTCCATAAGATAAATGGAAGCAAATATAGTGGTTCAGTTGCATTTTTTTGCCTTCCTTCTATGCTTTAGTTATTGTTCTGAGCTCTTGACACCACCTTCGGATAAGACCCGAGCGATTTGATCGTGGAATGTCAACTTGGGTCATTGACAGCTATTTGATGTAAACTTTACCCAGTGATCATCACTAAAACTTTATATAATCAGCCCTCAGATCATAGTCGTCCTAATCATCCGATGACAACCAATCGAATGTACCTAATTCGATTAGTTTATGCTTATTGCGTGTTCGAAGTAATAAAGTTAAATTTATTTATGTGCGGAATATGTGTGTTAAAATGTTGTTACAAAGATATTTAGACTAACCAACATATTTTACCGCTTTGTGGTGTGCAAATATTTAATTAACTTTATGGAAATGAAATACGTATTTACATTCTACTACTTAAATTACTGTACTTATGTAAATTTTTGATACATATCGTAACCATATTTAATATATAAAATAAAAGTTATTTAATATTTGTCGTGGGTGCCCTGGTTGTGCCTCTGCCTACCTTTTCGGGAATATGGGCGTGAAGATACTTTTTTTTAAATATTGTTTAATAAGCTTCATATAGAATTTTTTTTCAAGATAGATTATTTTAATCCTATTTACTGTACACTATTATCGTTTCCAACCCTAGCCAGTCAGGAGAACACAATGGCCGCGGCAAAACAATCTTCCCGAGCATATTAATTTAAAAAACAAGTTGTATAGTAAGGGTTATTATAAGATTTCAGAATACTTACAAACAAGTCAGAAATGCTTGGGATTAATTGCGCTTCAAACCAATCTCTACAAATTATATATTGTGTAATATATTTCTGTAAATTGGATTTATAAGAAAAAATAACAACCCCGCTGAGTTTTATCGCTGGATCTTTTCAGTGAGTGGCCGCGTTCCGATCCGGTGGTAGTTTATAGAATTGTGTAGACGCTTCACAAGAATCTTTATACATATCTACGTGAATTAAATATTATTTTGATTTTTTTATATTAATATTATATTATTTTTATAAAATTACTTTCCGAGTTCAAAGGTAGCAATAATATCCCTGAATTAGTTTCTTCGGTTTCAACCTCGAATACACCATTAGATTATATGGCTTTGTTTAGCGTAGACTCCGACGAAATTGACCGTGAAATTGTAAAACTTAAGGATAAGTGCGCATTTGGCTGGGATGCGATATCTACTACTGTAGTTAAAGCAGCTAAACATGTCCTTATTAAGTCACATTTTTAATGCATCTTTTTCTACCGGTATATTTCCACAATGATTTAAAAAAGCTATGGTTCATCCTATTTTTAAAAGTGGTGATAGAGATAGTATTAATAACTATAGACCTATTTCTGTTTTGAATGTAATGTCAAAAAATTTCGAAAAAATAATCAACAAACGACTACTCATATTTTTACACAAAAATAACATTATTTCTAAAAATCAATTTGGCTTTAGACGTCGTAAAATAAAAAACTTTGATAATAAATTGAAAGCTTTTCGTATTTTTCTGGATCTTTCAAAAGCGTTTGATACGGTCTCTATCCCCATTTTACTTTATTACTTTACTTTACTTTACTCTATTACTCTTTACTCTATATAAATAAAGCTAGACAACCACGTACGTGGTGTACGATGATTGACTGACTCACCCCGAATTGTTCTCCCTGTTGCCGTCGTGCTAGAGTCACGGTGTTGATACCGTCGGATAGGGGTTGGTTTCAAACCACCCAGAAAAATCCGAAACCTTGGAAATGTGGACCTGGTAAAAAGTCGGTCGACGGCCTGCCAAAACGTTGACACCTAGCGGGACCGTTTTGGCGCCATTTTTCCTCTTTTAGGTGGCGGTTGCCAAAACTTGTATGAAAAAATCCAAAATGGCGGAAACAAGATGGCCGCCATACAAAATTGATTCGCCCGTTGCGTCCGAACCGTTAGAGTTAGAAAGTTGCTTCCTTAGCTATTATTGATCGGTTTAGGAAGGGTTCTTTGAATTTTGAGAAAAAAATCCAAAATGGCGGAAAAAAGATGGCCGCCATACAAGTTTGAAAATGCTGTAGATTTTAAACGGTTTGAGATGGAGATTTGCTTCAATAGTAAATATTGCTCGGTGTTGCTAGCGCTTTTCGGATTTTTTATTTTTTTCAAGATGGCGGCCATTTTTTTTTTATTTTTCAAAATTTTTGAAAGTTACGGGTCAAGTCGCCAAACACGACTTTTAAGGGGTATTCGGGGGCGGGGATTTCGAATTTTTTATTAATTTTTAAATCCAAGATGGCGACCGGAAGTTATAATTGAAAAACCGCCACGGCGGTCCCAGCGTAAATGTTGATTTTGTATGGGATACCATAAATTTTAAAAGTAAGAATGAAATTGTGAAATCTGATCCATCATGATCTGGTAAAAAGTTAAGTAACGACCTGCCTAAACGGAAAGGCATGGAGGATCGGTCATGGTGCCAGTTTGTAGAGCCCAGGGGGCAATTACCAGAACTTGTGAAAAAAATTTCAAAATGGCAAAAAAACAAGATGGCCGCCATACATTAATCGGTTTTTTTACATTTTTTAAGATTCTTAACCGTTATAGATGTACTCGATATGGGTGTCATTTGAGACATAAACGAGGGCGCTTATTCTGAATTTGGCGACCATTTTGAAATCCAAGATGGCTACCGGAAGTAATTATTGAAAAACCGCAATGTTAGACCTAGACTAGATCTTTTTGAACTTTTAAATAAAGCCTAATTAAAAAGTAAGAAATATAAAATTTTTGCTTAGCTACCTGTACCTGGTAAAAAAATGACCAAAGGTCAGCTTTAAGGGAAAGTCGTAACGAGTCTGAGATACCACCATTTCTTAGAGCTTATTAGGCAATTGCTAGAAATTAAAAAAAAAGTTGAAAATTTGGAAAACAAAATGGCTGACATCCAAAACAAAATTTTCTGAAAAATTGCTATTTTCTAAACCTTTTCATAAAATGACCATATTGGTGTCATTTGAGACTGAAAAGAGAATGCTGATTTCAAATTTAGCAACCATTTTAAAATCCAAGATGACGACCGGAAGTTATTGTTGAAAATCTGTTACAGCTATGATGCAATAAAAAATCTTATGTCTTCTGATAGCGTTTACTTTAAAAGAACATAATGCATAATTTCCCTTGAGCTACCTTTAGTTGGACAAAAGTTTCGCAACGGCCTGCCAAAACCAAAACAAGTACTCACTACTTGTTTTGGTTTTGGCAGGCCGAGAGATCGAGATAATGCTATTTTATAGAGCCCAGGTGGCAAATACTAGATTTTCTAATTTTCAAAAACAAAATGGCTGCTGTTGAAAAACCCATTTCTGCTGAATTTTCAATTTTCAAGATTAAAGCACCGCGAGCTCACAGTGAGGCCGCAGGCCGAACTGTGAGCATAAGGTGCTATTCGCGAGTTGCTTGCTGCTCGCGCAGCACTCGATATGTGTAGTTTGAATGAGTTTTAACTCTAAATACAACCGATTAAGTCCTGCGCTCATTTGGAAATATCGAGTTTAGTATAGACTTCGATGCCTTGAGATGTAGACTGGAGCACCGCGAGCTCACAGTGAGGCCGTAGGCCGAACTGTGAGTGCAAGGTGCTACTTGCGAGCTGCTTGCAGCTCGCGCAGCACGCGATATGTGTAGTTTGACAGAGGTTGAGCTCAAACTACTGCTGATAACCTCCTTTCAAGCAAACACAACTCTTCACCATTCTTTACTCAAAGAAAATAAAACTGTAAAGTGTTACAACAAGTAGCCAAACTGGACAACAGTCTTCATGGGCGGCGGATCACACGCGGGCTGCTCGCAGCCCGCGCCGCGCGAAATACTAGTTACTATATAAACTTGAATCTATTGGAGTTAGAGGCGTTATTCATGATTTGTTTCGCTGCTACCTCACATACAGAACCCAGATATTCTCAGTTGCCGGCATCAATAGCAACGCTAATTGCAAAATTATAGCTTACGCTAATGATACAGTACTTCTAATTGAAGGTCACACGAGGTCAGCAGTAAAAGAACATGCAGAAAATGACTTATGCAATATTAAAAATTGGTTGTGCTCCAATCTCTTAACACTTAACCTTTCTAAGACAAATTATGTTACCTTTGCCCCTAATGTGGCTTCCCAACCCTTACTTTTATTTGTGCGCGCTCATCATTGTGACATGGATACGTAGGTACACCAACTGCAAAATTATAGAACGTTCTCCTTGCGTTAAATATCTGGGTGTAATGATTGACAGTACAATGGCTTGGAAAAATCATATACAAGTAGCTAACTACGTCGAGAATTCGAAAACTCATATATATGTTTTTAAAAGCCTGCGAGAAAATGTAGACTTTCGATATCTAAAAACAATATCTTATGCTTTAGCTCAGTCTATAATTTCCTACTGTATTACGTCCTGGGGTGGCTCTGGAAAATCAAACATACTACGCTTAGAAAAAACGCAAAGGGCAGTGCTAAAGGTTATCACGAAAAAACCTCTTCGTTTCAGCCACCATAAATTTGTATTCGCAATGTAAGGTTCTGACAATAAGGTAGCTTTTCTTATTGCACACCGTTTTGAAAAAAACATTCTAGTCTTTCTTTTATCACCCTAAACTTAGTTACACAAAGAGACGTTCTGATAAAGTTTGCACTATTGAAAAAAGACGCACTGGCATTGCAAGTCGTCATTATTATTACATTAGTTCATTTCTTTACAATAGTCTAAATAAACAGTAAAATATTTATTCACTTGCACTACATAAGTGTAAATTAAAATGCTCTGAATGGCTTAAATCATTTATGAACATATTTATCTTTAATTTTTAAACTTATTTAACCTAGTTTTTAAGTTACAGAGCAATCAGTAACAAAAACTAAAAACCTCACAAATTTCTGATATTCAAACTTTTTTTTAGGTTTTCCTGTTTTAAATTGTTATTTTATCTTAATCAAGTAGATAGTGTACTAACTATTTAATTCAAGAAAATCAAGATTTTCAAATTTTTTTTTTAATTTATAAAATTTTATTTGTGGACGTTTTTGATTCAAAAAAGTCTAAAAATATTTACAAAAAAATTTTGCAAAAAAAACATGTTTTGTAGAAGTTTTTTATTCTCGGTTGTTTAAACAATAACAACCACTCATATAAAAGGTCATCATACACTCTTACAATCAGGAGAGTCTCCCGGATATTTAAAAAAACATTACCACTTAAAACGATTTTGCAAAAGAAGGCGCCACTGTGCTCTGCTCGAAACACTAAATGCAGTGGTCGAGATGGAAACTCATTTAATTGTTTTGAAAGGCATAGAAACACATTTTAGTTATAATCATAATATTTTAATACATGCTTTTTTAAGCTTTTCTTACTTAACTGACAAATATCAAATATTTCTTGGTAAGATATGTAAGCTTGATCATTTCTACTTAAAATATACATTTTTATTTCGGCTAGTTCCGAAATAGAACAATGGCATCCGTTATGTAAAGCTTGCAAACAGCGCAACTTGCGGCAGTAATACCAGTCAGCAGTAGCAGACAGTGAAATAAAAAAAAAGTCTCTTCGTGCCTGGATCCTCGAATAGGTAGGCCTGTACAATCGGGGCACCCACCAAAGAGTACATAAATACTACGTAATAAGAGGCGGATCTTCCATAGATATATAGCAAACTCGAATTTTGTATGAAGTATGCCTTAAGTGACACAAGATACTTGACATAACATGAAAAGGTATAACCCGTATAATTTGAAAGTAAGTAAGTAATAGGCATTCAAATTTAAGGCAACTAATGTCATATGATTTAGGTGAATAAAAAACAGCAAACTTAATTCTTTTATTTTTTTATATGAATGTTGCGTCAAACTGGCACCCACGATTAGCCGAAGACACGCCTACAATGTGATATGAGTAGGTGGTCAATCACTACGTTGTCAATCAATCGACATCCAGGCGCCAATCAGGCAAAGGCCATTTATCCAATGGCGGGCAATATTTATCTTGTTGAAAAATTGCAAAAACACATTTTCTTTTTAATGTTTGACCTAGAAATCGAACCCGGGAATTCAAGACAAAGAATGATTTAAAAAATTGATGTTATCTACAAAAATAAGAATTCACCTTTAAAAACTATGTTATCCAGAAAAAGATAGGCAGAGGCACAGAGAGTAGAGGAACAGTAGAGGCACATCCAGGGCACCCAAGACTAGCTGAAGACAGTCCAGAAGAAAGTCCCTCAATAATTAATATGATAGGTGGCAAGCCTATCGCCAACCGGGCAGATATCCAATCTCTGGCTCCTTTATTTTTATTAGAAAATTGTAAATGCACATTTCGACTATTTTTGACTAGATTTATCGGGACTCTTGATTTTAAATCAATGAATGAATACATTTTTTTGTTCTGAAAAGTGTTGATTTTTCAACAAATTTTGACAAATGCGGTATAAAGCTATAAATAAAGTACGTGGTTACAGTTATTTAAGACAAACAAGCTACCATACCCATGTAATACATCGAAGCTTTCTTACTAATTATATTCTACTAACTAGGTATAATTTAATAAATCTTAAGTACGTACTACCAATAAAGTCTATGAATTTTATTCTTTTGTTTAAATTCTATAAATTTATGATAACATATAACTTAATACAGTACATACTTCTAAAATATTTACACAATCACATCTTTTTAATGATAATGAATAAATAATAAGACATAAAAAAATATATTTATACTGAATAGTCGCAAAAACAAGAATCCTACAACTCGTATAAATAAACTGTGTACCTCGCGCTGTGACGTAAATTATCATTTTTCATTCGTTTATCGTTTTTTATCAAAGAGAATATAATCACTACGTTTTAGTTTTTATGTTGATAAAAGATTGGTTTGATAACGGTAAGAGCGTTTTCACACTATCCGATCGGATATCGGTGTCGGACGCCGATACGATATCGGGGTAAGTAAAATGTATGAAATATTTTTCTGTCTGTTATATTGTCCGGCCCGATATCGGATATCGGAGCCGACACCGATATGCTGGCGGCACTATCGGTCTCCCGTGGCCGTCGGGCGATAATGTTTGTATGTGTGCTAAACGTGTATCTAAATTGTCTGTATGCGCGTAGAACCCGATGCGCGGCGGTCATTTTGAGCTTATTTACTAGTTTGGTTATCATAGCGTCTATTATATTATATAGTATAAATACAGCAAAATAAAGTTTTCTATTATAGTCTGCCATGATAACCTGCCCACACTAAGTAAATGGCCGTATCGGAACGACTTTATCGTAAATACGTGTAAATAGCATATGGTGTCGGCTATCGGATGTCGGCTGTCGTCGTACGACACCAATATCGGTTCGGGTAATATGAAAACGCTCTAACAAAGATTCTATCGCTCCTGAGCGCTTGCGGCATTCGTCGCAGGCACAGACTAGTAAGAGAATTACAAGGTCACGGGAGAGCAGCAGACGTACACAATTTACGACTGACGAGTACGAGTTGTATATTTATATTCAACTATTATATTTTAACAGATTGAATTTATAATCAACATTTCAATAGTGCAATTGCAATACATATGAATTTCTCAAGTGGAACAATATTTAATTTTGACCGCTTAAATGTGTAAATTAATAAATATTTCTGAAATAACCAGGACAGACACGTGGTGGTTCAGGCAGCGGTAACGATATTTTCGGTATGGGAAGACCTTCCCAATCGCCCTGTAAAACAAATATTAAAAATATGTTTTATATACGAGTATAAGAGTACACTAATCCTGATGGCATTAGATAAATTATGAAAATAAGCGTAAAGCACAAAATCTCGTCTAGTATTCATGCCATGTCTTCGTTGCGGCGTTTAAACCTAAGAACCTACGGAGCAGTTTTTACCCGTGCCCGCGGCGGTCGCGGGACTGCGGTTTTATTTTAAAACTCACGAGATCGGTAATTTGTGTGGTAACGAAGCCATCGCGGTTGAAATCGTCGCTCGAAAAAAATGTACGATTCTACGGGCGGGCGACGCTGCCGCGGGAACCGCAAACGACCGCGGGTGCTGCGGGTGAAACGCGTCGTGAAATGTGCTCGCACTTTTTGCATATAAGTCTACATTTTACATAACCTCCGGGCCCCCAACCGCCGCGGGCGCGGGTAAAAACCACTCTGTCAGTTCTTAGCCTAAATAGGGATTTGAGTGGATTTATATGGGGTGAATTTTGTTACGAAATGTCAAAACGGGATTCCTTAAAGAAATTCCAAATGTATGTGGTGGACCTTAAGGATCATTAAATGAACCCTGCAAGAAAAGTTGTCTTCTTTTGAAGGTCAGCTAGTAGACATCTAGTGATCTAAAATTTAGATTGAGTATGTAAGTTGTTACGTCCACGCAAATTCCCTACTTTGCACGCCAGGTCCCTTAAGATATAGGCAAAGAGTAGCGAGTGTCTAGTGTTTTCTTACAGACATGCTCAGCGTCCTTCACATTCTCTCTTTTTATAGAAACACGCCGATTTCGGAGATTCTGGACAAAATCTTTAGATAATACCCAAGCCATTTGGTTTCGAAATGCCAACCTAGATCTTCCCGGGTATCTACACCCGCCCATATTTGCTTTGTATAACAGTTTTGTCAATCTTTTATCTGTCATTCTTTCTACATGACCGAACGAATGGGGCATGCCCTTTTCCATTTTTAAGCCACCATTTTCTTTCAATCCCTATTTCTCTTTGAAGCCTACTTGTTTGCCGTCGCGGTAAATAAGTAGGCTACCTTCTCCGCAACGCGGCCACTCTCCTGGGCTACTGGTTTAGGCAGTGTCGAATAGAAGTAAGCCCCGATAAAAGTGCAGCGGTGTACTTTAATCTAGGCGTCACACCCAGCCAACGGATGAGACCCAGACGTAACCCGGGTACCATCAGAATTTACGGCAGAGCAATTCCCTCGGAAAATTCAACAGAATACCTAGGGGTCACTCTAGACAAAAATATGTCGCGTGTCACAAACAATGCTAAGTTCGTACTTAGCCGTCTCTATTATCTAATTAATAAAAACAGTAAAATGTCACTTCGTAACAAAGTGACACTTTATAAAACACAGAAACATATACGGTCTCCCGGGAGACAGCCCTTGTTGCTGGCGTTAAAGGAAACAGTCCACTCCACGTCCACTCCATCTAAGTAGTGACGTCTCGGGCTGAGCACTCTGCTGGGCCCAAAATTGTCCGGTGAAGTTGTATCGCGGTTAGCAACATATTAGCCATTTCAAAAAAATATTTGAATCTTCATATTTCACTGTAAGTTGTTGCTTACCTGAAATCTATTACCATCAGACTTATTGCATTGCATCGAAATAGGAGATTCAGTGTAGAGTGCGTGCAAGGCGTCCACCCTCAATGGGGTCCAGGGGTGTATGGACAAGTAGTTCTGGCGCGGGGAGGCCTGATACGAGATCGACATGTTGTCCCACCTAAAACCCCAATTGTATTAAAATCAATCAACAGTTTGACAATTTTTTCATAGAGGTACCAATAGGATGTTTAGTTACACAGTAATAGTACTAAGGCACAGAATATGCACTTATATATAAAACGCAAGCAAACTTGAACCTTAAAATGTAGACTGAAGAGCAAAGGTTCATATTGCGCTGAGTGACGAGACTTACAAATTCACGCATTTCAATCAAAAACCGTGTTGGTCTGGGCTCCTTTGCAGAATAAACCATCTGCCTTCCTGTGCCAGGCAGCTCGTAAAAGGCGAGCATAAGCTTACCTTCACTAACACCGTGACATCTGACTATGTGCTAGAGTTTCGCAGCGACTCATCTGGATTGCTACCACCACCTTACCTATTCCTGTCGCCATAATGTCAGCGCTTGCCGTTGACGCGTTCCGATTACGAGGATATGGTAGCCGATAAACTCACTTTTGCTCGAGGCCTAGCATCCCGGCCTAAGGTTGGCAACGCATCATTACCCTCTGGTGTCTCTAGGCAACGTGCATTTCTTACCATCAGAAAATCCGTCTGCTTGTTTGCCTTCCAATATCTTATATAACTACTGGTTTTGACGTAAGACTTTTCATGAGGAACTCGAGATAAATTGCGGAGTGAAAATACCCCAAGTAAGTGTACCTTTCATCCGGAAATCCCAGGATGTGTTTTATTTTAGTAGGCATACAGGAGTCACATGCAAAGGGTGTCAAAAAGTATTCAGATATAGGAAATCACAAAAATGACCCAATGAATTAAAAATTTCGTCGCAAATTAGTAAAGCCCTGAGCTATATAGTTGTAATACAAATTGCAATATAATTAAATGTAAACATGTGTAGTAATATTGTCTCCCACTCGCAGCGTCGCTCGCGGTTAATCCTATTAATATTATAAATGCGAAAGTTTGTCTGTTTGTTTGTTACTCCTTCACGCAAAAAATGCTAAACAGATTTTAATAAAAATTTGGCACACACATAGAGGGTAACATGGATTAACACATAGGATAGTTTTTTATCTCGAAATAATGTTTCTGTGGGTCATTTAACACGCGGGCGACAGCTCGTTTACAATATTAGTAAGATCATAAAGGGATGGAAATATCGATCCGATTCCGATCATAAAAAATCTTTCATTAACAGAAAGGCACACTATTCAGAAGTGATATAGTTAAACACAACACTTGTGGGAAAAAATAGAGACAATCAAGTCGAAAAACATCGGGCGAAATGTGGAATGAGTTATTTGTCAAGTTTTCTTTACCCATTTATTATGTACTTATTGTGATAGTTTCTGGAAGTTTTATATGATACAATATCGTATAATATACCCATTGTCAGTTCTATACATACTTACGTACGTACGTACTGTAGGTACTTACTCTTTCTCAAACTTGAAGTAAGCTTCTAAGGCTGCATTCGAGACAGCGCTCTTGCATACTTCAAGTTGTGTGGCGGGATAGTAGTGCATGTAGTTCACGCACATCTCGTCGGTGATTGCGTGCCCGCCGATTGTGGCGTTACCCTTATCCACAGTGTTGTATATGCAAGTTGTTTCTAGATAATCTCCCTAAAACAAAATTTACACAACGGCGAATAAGCACTCAGCTCTCTGTATGGTAAGAGAAAAACATGGCATATAGATACCATAGACGTTATAGGTGCGTCGATTTTCTGTGGTCGGAATGTTAGGTCTATTGTCTACCGACTCCAGCTAGTACTTCGGACTGAAACATATGTAATGAAGCAATAGTTATCTGACCAAAGTTTCTTTCTACTTAAGTTGCGTAACCTTGCGACCTACAAGTAAATTTGTAATATATGTGGTGGTTGGCGCTCATAAAAATGCAGATTTTGTTACGATTTCCATCATCAGCTTATCATTACAAAGCTCATCAAACGAAAAAAGATACGTACAGGAAGAACGTGCACGGGACGGTGTAGTATCCGGATCTCCTGGAAGTGCGTGGAGTAGTGCATGTCCCGGTTGAGCGGAGGCAGCTCCCGGGCGCGGCGCACGTGTCGCGTCCACACCGCTACTCCCGTCAAGTGCGTGTGCAGCTGGCTGCCGAACACCACGATGCCACCTTTCGGTAGACCCTACGAGAATACGTTTACTTACTAGCTTTTATATGTCGCTTCGTTTAAGAGATTAATATTTCTCATTGGGAAAAACGTAAATAAATCGGGATACAAAACTTTCGTGTTTTTTTAAATTCTGCCTAAGCTTTATATATATAATTCTTGTGTTCGTGTGTTTGTCACTGAACTCCTCCGAGACGACTTGACCGATTTTGATGAATTTTTTGTGTGTATTCAAGGGGATTCGAGAATGATTTAGATTCACATTTTTTTTAATAATAAGTAGTTATTGATTTTGGAATGTTTCACATTGGATCCGACAGACTGCGCTACTATCGAAGCATTAATGTCAAGCGATACGAAGTTTGCTGGGTCAGCTAGTTACATATTATATTACTCCCAATTTAATCGAAATCCATTCAACAGTTTCCGAATTTATACCGAATTTACAAATAAACTTCTAGCGAATCTTATGCCAATTTTTAAGTTACTCTGTTGAGAGAGTCGAATGTGCAAGTATTTTTGAAATTTCTACCAATGATAGTTCTTAAACACCTACTACGTTTTAAATTTGCCCTTTGTGTCAGCATGTCGTATCGAGAGAGGTTATTGGAGCGAGGTTCATGCCTACTATAAATATTTTGGTAAGGAAATTATACTTGACGATGCAAGGTGCACATAATGAGCAAAACGAGTTAACAACTTCGACATATACGAATTCCAAAAATATTTTTTTTTTGTTATTGCCTTGTGCAACGAAGTTGTTATAGTACAATATGGCTTTCAAAATCCTTTTTCCACGTAATTTTAGAAACGCAATGAGTAAACAAATTCTTGTATGTATGAACTCTCTTTATATTTAAGTGGAATGCCCAAGTAGGACCGTTTCGGAAGAAAAAGTATATTTGTTTTAACGTCAACACACAGTCCCTGCATATTCAAGAAGCATACTTGGCTAAGTAATTATTAAGTAATGTAACTACGCTGTGTGAAGTATGTCATTTAGCTATGCGTTCCCTGCGTCAAGCCATCCCAATCAGAAACAATTCTTAGAACTTACTTAGCTAGGAGAGCTCATAGTGTAGAAATCAGTTCTGTGATTGGTCCGTTTGTTATAGCGTACTTCACTCTGCTTTGGTCAAATCATAGCAAATGTCAATCGAAACAAGGCCGGTAAAAGCCGTAAAAAAGTGTTTTTTTTGTTCGCCTATTATTTGTGTATCGTACGTAGTAAAGAATTTTGGAAATCATGTTTTAGTTTTTGCGTATATTAGTTTTCGTTCATTTATTCTTTTATTGATTTAAATTATCAAACTCTTCCTCGCTGCTGTAATCCAATCTAATTAGTTATTTTTAGTATATCTTTGAAAATTTAATGTATGTTCACAGAAATTCAAGTTCATTTAAAGAAATTGTGATATACACTAACGGCCAATATTAATAATCAATCCTAATCCAAAACTCGCTGTCCAAGATTGATATTTTGATCCATTTTTATGTTATCGCTTGCCAATAATATATCTGTGCACAGGATAAATATGGGAATGATAATAAGGGATAGGCCGGCGGATACGAAGCTATCTAGATTGCTTGAAATCCATTAGATTGAGATACATTATTAACATTGGCCGTATGTCAATACAAGGAATTAAAATAATCTAGCTGTGCATGTGTCTCGTCTCCACAGAGTAGGCCATTCTTTCATGGGCCTATGTATGCAGTTCTACAATAAATTTCCCAATTATATGAAAGAACTGCCAATTAATAAATTTAAAAAACTTATTAAATGTAAATTAAATCAAAAGGGTTATTATAATATTGCTGAATTTTGAGCAGATAAGACTGCTTAGGATTAATTGCTCCTCATGCCAATCTCTTAATATATATATAATGTATCATTACATAAATTATTGTAAATATATTTTAAAGTAAGAAAAAAAGACAAGCCCGCTGAGTTTCTTGCCGGATGATCTCAGTGCGCGGCCGCGTTCCGATCCGGTTGTAGATTTATTATTATATAGACCCGTCACAAGTGCCTCTTGTAGGTTTATGTGAAATAAATAAAGATGATTTATTATTAGCTCGGTACCTATTTTAGCTATGCGTCGATTTTGACAAACGCA